>RJWJ010029009.1:0-20453 GCA_004363605.1 Indri indri | reverse complement strand
TGGTCTCGAACTCCTGAGCGCAGAACGATCCGCCCGCCTCGGCCTCCCAGAGTGCTAGGATTACAGGCGTGAGCCACCGCGCCCGGCCGTTTCTATCAGTTTTAACAGAAAAATGCTATGTGTATTTCAAAGTGAGAAACCTCATGCAGACTTGCATATAAGCACAGGAAGCGGCATTTAAGCTACACAAATGTTTCCCAGCCCTTGCCACTGAATAGGACCATTGTTCTCCATTCAGGTTGCACATAATGATCATCTGTGGGATTTAAAAAATATTATAGATTTCTAGGCTCTGTCCTGGAGATTCTCATTCAGTAGTTCTGAGGTGGGGAGTCCAGGCTTCTATAGTTTAAAAAAGTGCTGCGGATGGTTCTTCTGCACAGTGATCACTGATGTCATAGGTATAGTAAAGTAATGTCAATAATCTTATTTTTTTTGTGTGCTATAAAATGTTTAAGAGGCAGTATCTACAAGTTGACTTTGGAATAAGGTAGACTTGGGTGAAAGTCTGGGCTCTACCACTTACCGAGTGAACTTGGGCAAATCACTTACCTTTTATGAGCCTCCTGGTTTTCATCTGACAAATGGGGGTCATAGTGTTATAATGGAATGTTATGAAGATTAAGGGAGACAATATGTGTTATCTGATGTTCCCATATTGCCTCAGTAAACACATAACATAGGATAGTTATGATTTTCTTTCTCTTGAGGTATGTAAGCTGGAGAAATTTGTACCTCAGAAATTAAATATGAGAGACTATACTATCTACCTGTGCTAGGTAGATCTACCTATGCCAGGAGGACAGGAGGATATACTGGAAACTAAAAATTTTAAAACCTGGATGTTTACATCAAATCAATGGTTAATCATTTTTCTGACACAAGGAAATAGAAAAATAGAATCAGCCTTCTTCACTATGAAGGGAGACGCCCAAAAAGAATGGTTCTCTGAAAAACAAGATGCAATAATGGCTGCTGGTTATTGACTAACTTCTACAGGAAGATGGCCGATCTCTTCTTACTCTCAACTTCCAATGTAGGGGGTTAGGCAGGTCTCTTCTCTATTCTATTCTTCTACCATGGTTATTCCTGTTTCTTTACTTGGGTTTTTCTTCTCTTCCCGTATCACTTAAGTCCCACATTCTCTTGTTTCTTTCGATCAGCCCAGCCTTCAGTGAAGATTTTTCCCCATCTCTTGAACTCTTGTTGTTTTAGCTAATACTTTAAACTACATTAATTTTATTATTTTCTGGATATTAGTTCTATCTTTCCAATGGACTTCAAATTTTCTGAGGGAAAAGATATTTTCCTAACTTGCCCTTACATCTTTTTCCTCAGCCCAGCAGCACACCAAGCCCTAGGCATAAAGCGTTGCCTCAGCTAAGCAGATCTAGTGCCAAAGAGAGCCATCTGCATGGGAAGGAGAGAGCTCGTGAGGCCATCCTTAGCGGCTGGTGTGCCAGCAACTTAAGGTTCAATTTTACCAGCTGTTCCTCACTTTCCAACAGAGATATACAAAACACACAGATTATTTTAACTCTCCATTAACTTTCCTTGTTGATCAATTTGGATGTAATTTTTCCTGTTTTCAGTAGTGGCTCTCAAAATCGTATACATGTTGTAATCATCTGGGGAGCTTTAGAAAATCCTCATGTCCAGACTATACCACAGGCCAATTAAATCAGAATTTCTAGGAGTGGGGCCAAGGCATCAGTATTTTGTTTTTTTTAAAGCTTCCAAGGGGATTCCAATGTACAGCCAAGATTGAGAAGCACTGTTTTAGATCAAACTATGTAAAATCTGATTAAGAGAACCCCCAATTGGAAACACAATAAATAAATATCCAGGTCTGGGATTTCTCAATGTACCCCACCAATCCTACAGACTCCCTTCTGATTCTGACTGCTCTTTTCCTAAGCTGCTTTAAGGCACACCCTTTAGTGGCCTCAAACTACAGTTTGAGAACAAGCATGTGCAAGAAGTGAAACTCCTTCCTGCTGCAGAGTTCATGTACCCACTGTTACTCTTGGATTGCCCACACCCCTAATTGGTAGCCAATATCCAAATCTCAAATTGAATATTATTTCTTGACAAGGGTCTATTCTGACAACTCTCATACTCTGTCCATATTCAAATCACTAGTTATACTTTCTCAAACACTTTATTACTTTCTTTTATAGCACCCACAATATACAGAACTTTGAGTGTATTTGCTTAATATACTTCCTGCCCCTCCTCCTACCACTGGATTTTGAGCTCAGTGATGGATGGGACCATATCTGCTTTATTCATTGTTGTAAAGCTGGCACCCATTATAGTGCATATGGTACGAGCTTAGTTGGTGAAAGAATGGAAGTGAGAGTACTGGTTTTTAATGGGTATTTATTGGGGTGGGAAAAAGGCAGAATCCTGTGACTTTCTGTGGAACATTCTATCGACAGTGAGATAATGCAGAGTGAGAACAGCCTCAGTTATCTGATTTTGATCACTGATTCTCAAATATGGCCTGCTCATGATTATCACTTAGATGCTTTGTTGAAAGTATAAATACTTGTGCCGTATCTCCAAAAGATTTGGCTTCAGCAGTGTGAGATCAGAACCAGGAATTTGTTTGCCAGCTGATTCCGATGCCCTCAGCCACAGGTGTTTAGAAACTACCGCTTTAGACATTGCCTGAAATGACTTTCAGAAACACTGTTAAATTTGGAGTTTATAACCTCGGTAGCTCAGTTATTCTGTGAAGAATTGAGTTGAAACTGTGAAGGTGAGGTTGAAGCTTTTCTCTGGGACATTGCTTTGCACAACTCTGGAGGGATAATGCTCTAAATACCATCCACCCTGTTCAGTAATGTGGCTGCCTGAGCTTATGGTTTCTTAGATATCAGTATCGTAAAGTCTGATGACAACATTAGAAATATGTTAATTTCCCCAAATGCTTGGAAAACTTAACTGTGTTGGCCGTGGTAGGTGGCCATACTGATTTCAAGTGGCTCTCCTGACACTGACAAAAATATGGTCAGTGGTGGTCATATTTTTATACACCTATATCTATTTATAGAGACAATCAACGTGAAAAATATTACATTAAGACAGCTACTCATGGCATTTGCATTTATGCTGAGAAAAGATACACAGTTTATAAAACTTCAATTATTCAGAAATCCCTCATCTAGCAAACTCAGGTAGCCAAATAGAGCCAAGAAGGAAAAAAGAAGCAAAAAAAAAAAAAAAAAAAAAAAAAAAAAAAAAAAAAAAAAAAAAAAAAAAAAAAAAAAGAATTCCATATATATTAAAAATACATGTTATAAAATCCATTAATTAAAGGTAAACTTTTTTCCCCCAAAGGAGAATCCATTTACTCAGAATCTATTTACTGTAAACTTTAAACATAATCAAACTGCTTTGGGAAATCGTGATGCATACACAATAAACACAAGAACATTAAAATGTAGCTGTATACCACTTCTTGGGCTAAAACAGTCCTATGTTTTATTATCTACATTCTTATATTCAACAGTTGATTGGTTTCATTTACATGTGCTATGTAATTTAATATTTTAATATAAACAATGAGAAATCCAAGGAAGACAATATTCCCATTTTACAGATAAGGATACTGTATCAGGAAGGTGAAAAAGCTTGATGAAGTCATTCTGATTTCTAATCCAATAATCTCTTTGCTGTACTCTGCCTTGTGAAATACAGAACAATTTTTGATAATCAGAAAGATAATCTGGGATCATCAAGAAGAGTTCAAAGTTTTGCATACTTAGTTTAAAAATGTAGAATAATCTATTGCATTTTTACAAACATTTCCATTAATAGTGGATACATTAAAATAACAACGTTTGATCACCTGAAGAAGTAAGTTTCTGTTATATGAAAAAATCACTTATGGGAAATCTTCACTTAGCAGGAATTCATATGAAAAGGAATACATACGCACACAGACACATTTTAAAAACTGGACTTTTTTCCAACATGAGTCACCACCATTTCACACGAGAATGTTGTGTGGTGTGGGTTATTTATTATTTAAGTGGTCTACAGACCATTCTTCTGTGCTCAAAAATGGCCCAGGAAAGGAAGGGAAGGAGACAGCAGCAGTCAATTAAAACTACAGAGATTTTTTAGCAGACAGATATTACATACCCAAACCAGAAGGGAGGCAAGACACTGACACTAACTTCTTCGTTACAAAAAGTGGTTTAGGCATCTTGGCTGGTGCCAAAGTTCTGCCTGGTGATATATATGGTAGTAGTATTACAATAGCTTATGTAATTTATGCCTTTTTAAAAATTCTTACCTTGTACTTCATCAGCTCTGTTCTCCAATCCTAGGGTCAGATGTATGGCTGACACAAATCATCCGAGAAGGAAATTCTGTATGCACCCCACCCCCAATCAATGAGTGGATGGATTGTAGCCCCTGCAAGGACAGAAGTTGCCATTATTTTGCAATTGTTCCATTCTTTACCTTACTCACTGAGGATATTCTTTGCAGAGCTGTGCTGGTCGTTGGCCTTTGACCTCCCAGAATTTGATATTTCTTTCTCCAGGATATTCTCAGGTATAGAAGTATTTATGAACATTATTCTTCTGCATCCATGTTGGTATTAAGGTAAAGAAGTAATCTCAGATATTAATCTACTGTCTGATTTTTTTTATTATAGCGCGCTTATGTTAATCGGTTATGTGGTGGTTTTAAAATACGTCCATAAATTCTTCGACACAATCCCTTTCAAAGGTGGAGTCTAATTCCCTGCCACTTGAATGTGTGTTAGATATAGGGACTCACTTTTCACACATAGAATGTGACAAGAAGTCATGATTTGTGACTTCCAAGGCTAGATCATAACAACTATTACCTCCTGCCTTTGCTCTCTCTTGGATCACCCCCTTGTAGGGGAAGCCAGCTGCCATGTTGTGAGGGTTCCTAAATAGCCTCAGGAGAAACCCCTGTGGGGAGTAGCTGAGACAGCCTGCATGTGAAAGATTCACTGTGAAATCGCATCCTCCAGCTCCACTCAAGCCTTCGGATGGTTGTAGCCCTTGCTGATGTCTTGACTGTAACTCCGTGAGAGGTCCTCAGCCAGAACCACCCAGCTAAGCCGCTTCTAAATTCCTGACCGGAATCTGTGAGAGATAATATATATTGTTGCTTTAAGGCACTAAATTTTGGGGGACTTTTTTAAGTGGCAACAATACAGTTATCCTGTCAAGATAAGGTGCTGCCTTTATTCGTACAACAAATATGTGTCAGACAGTCTGCTGGGTATACTAAAATGAACAGAGGAAAGATAGTCCTTGCCTTTAAAGAGCTTATAATCTTGTGATGGATATGAATATTAAATAAATGATTATATAATTATTTAATTGCAGTACGTGTGGGAGGTAATAAGGTTATGCGTGCTTATGATCCTCAGCCCAAAAGTCAGGAAAGATTTCCCTGAGGACTGACATTTAAGCCGAAACTTGAGAGACGTATAGGAGCTAACCAGGCAAAGAGGAAGGTAGGGAACAGGAAAGAGCTTTCCAGGCAGAGGGTCAGTATATGTGAAAGCCTTTGTTCAGTGGTCCCAGCTAAGAAATTTCTCTAATAGAAACTACTGGGAGATAGTTTATTTATTCACTCAGTTTCTTCAAAGAAATATTATCTCAGCATCTACTATGTATCAGGCACTATTTGAGGCACTGGGCATAATGGCATGAACAAAACAGACAAAAATGCCTACTCTTCTAGAATTTACATTTTAATGGGTTATAAGGACAATGAACAAAAATGAATGAATCAAATATCTAGAATAGACTTCTGGTTTCTAGTTCAGCATGTAAGAAGCTTGGAAGTCATCTCTCTCGTCCATACAACAAGAAAAAAAGCTGAACAAACTGAAAATCGACAACTCTTCATATATTTTAATTTTAATTTTTTTATTTTTTTGGAGACAGAGTCTCGCTCTGTCACCTGGGTTAAAGTGCAGTGGTGTCAGCCTAGCTCACAGCAACCTCGAATTCCTGGGCTCAAGCAATCCTTCTGCCTCAGCCTCCCAAGTAGCTGGAACTACAGGTATGCACCACCACACCCACTAATCAACAACTCTTTTTAGATCCATCAGAGAACTGAGGTCATAGGGCAAACTTTGCTCCCCAAATTGGCAAGACAGATGGGAAGATACAGAGAATTACAATTTACCGGAGAATAAGTCTAGGAGAAAAAAACTTCCTGGGAACCAGTATCAGGGTAGGAAAACCTAATCTGTAAGGGCCAAATTGCTGCAGGCTCAGAGTGGACAGGTTCGAATGTTCAAAACTCCAGAGGGGTCCAATCTTAGGCGAGGCCCCCACACTTTGATGAGTTTTACTACTAAGAGACCTATCACATTCTCACAGTGAAGATCAGAAAAAAAAAAAACAAACCCCTTGTGCTTCTGGCAGGGGGAAAGGAAAATTAACCATTTTGAAATGTGCCCAGAGCAGTCTGATCTTCTTAATAAGGACTACCCTCGAGAAAAACTATTTTACCTGAGCCTGACTCAGGGGTTTTACGAAAGACTGACCTGGAGAAGGGAAATACCCACTCCAGCTCCGACTAGCCTTCCTGTCTCCTCTAAAGGGAGGAAAACCAAACCAAACCAAACCAAAGCAAAACTGAGAAGCACCGTGAAGGTCTCAGGCCACAGGCTGAGGCTCAATAAAAGCCGAGATCTACTGCCAGGACTATAGGATGCTTCTCCTCCCCTCACACCTCACCACCACATCGATGGGGCTCCTGTGTGATAACAACGGGAAAGAACTGTGCATCTCAGATCTTTAATAAGTCTCCAGGGAGACCCAAAGACGACAGGGGAGACAAAAACTAGGACACCTGAGGAAAGTTTAACTTTTGCTACCTACAGCTGCAGCAGTGAACGCAGCCTAACCCCTAGCCGGATAAACAAAATATATAATACGGCAGATGGTGATAAGCGCTGAGAAGAAAAGGGATGGGGGAGGGGTTGGGTTGCAATTTGAAATAGAGTGGTCGGGAAAGGCCTCGCTGAGCAGGCGACATCTGTGCAAAGGTCTGAAGGAGGCGCAGGAGTGAGTCATGGAGACGGCTGGGGGAGGTGGCAGGGAGTATCAAGTCCTAGGGCACCCAATGTAAAGTGGTAGGAAGTAGGAGGAAAACCAAGAGTGTGACTTCCTGGGAGACAAGTCAATAAAGTATTTCCAGGAGAGAGTGAAAGACGCCGTTAAACATTTGCTGAGGAGTCAAAGGAGAGAATCGACCATTGCATTGAGCCGCGTGGACACCTTTCGTGGAGACTAGTTTTGGTACGTGGGAGAAGCAAAAGCTTGATTAAAGAGGGTTCTAGTGAGAATGAGAGAACAGGTTTTAGAGACCTGAGTGTAGATAACTGTTTAGAGACATTGCCGTGAAGAAGAGTGGAAATATGAACTTGTAGCTGGAAAGCAACACAGATGAGAGAAATAATAGCATGTCGGCGTGCTGACGGAATGATGCAGGAGAGAGAGCGGGGAGGAATTTCTGGAGCAATGGTCTTGCCTGTTTAAAAGCACTGGGATCGAGTGAACAAGCGGGGAGCTCAGCCTTAGGTAGGAACATGGAAAATTCATCCCTGGTAATGGTGAGAAGGCAGCATATCTGAGCCCAGATGCTTGTGGGCGGGTGGAGGTGTTGGTGGGAACTTGTGGAAGTTCTCTTCTGATTGTTTCTATTTTCTCAGGGAAATAGCAACCAAGGTCAAGAGCTGAGAATGAAGATGGGGAAGGAGGTGCCGGCAGTTTTAGGAGAGAGGAGAAAATATGGAATTGTTGTCTAACGGAGTAGGATAGTAAATGAACTAGGGAAATGCACTCTGACTGCTGGGCAGCAGGAAGAGCACACTTGCAGTTAATCCTCATGGATGTCGTGAATTTAAAGAAGGACTGAAAACTGGTCAGCGTGGATGAACGTGTCCTTCTAGCTCCATTTAGCTGCGTGGGTTCAGGTTAAGAGTAATATTTCTGCAAGTGAGGATAACAGAGTTGCTCGCTCACATCTAACCGCCAGCTGCTAAAATAATTAAGAAATGATGAATTTGTGTAAAATTGACTTCGTATAGCATTGTTGGGGGAATGGGGATAGTCTCTTCTTAATTGAATATTTTAGACAATGGGAACCATTATATAACACATGAACTAATTTTTTTTTTATAGAATTAGAAGATTAAAAAAACTACTCTGAACATCACATGAGAGTTTTGGGATAACAGTATTTAAACAGCTAAGAGATGCCTCAGTGCCATTGTTATGAAAAGTAATGATCACTGTACATACTGGGGGAAAATCTGAGTATTTGAGTTTTATGGCAGGTTGGAATCTGAATACATTATATGGAGAGCTTTTCAAAAGATATAAAATTAAAAAGGGATGTCACTAAATACATTATTGATAAGAATATCTTCATAGAAATTCCTCTATTGTGTCTTAGTTATGCCTATGACAGTATTGGAATGACAGCTTTTCCCTCTCAGTTGCCTTTATGTTGGATAGCGAAGCAACAGTGAGACTATACTTAGATTCTTAATCTTTGACAAGGCCATCGCCACTGCCAGTGTCAGTAAGGGTAGGATTATCTAGACTTGCTCCATCTTTGATTGCGGCAAGACAGACTTATTTCTCTCTCTGCTGCTCGTGTTTTGTAGTACTTTTTATACTTGCGGATCTGCTTTGCATTATTCATTTATTTTTAAAAATAACTGATTATATAAGCAATACATATTCGCTGACTATAATTCAGAAAACACGGAAAGGTAGAGAGAAGAAAATAAAAGTTATAATCTCACCACTCCAAGATGAACACAACATTTTGGGGAATTTCAATCTTATATTTTATTTCCTACATATGTATAGTTAGAAAATTTGTGTCAAATTGTATTCTATTTAATATCCTTTTTAACTTAATATTTTATTGTGAGATTACATATTTTTTTTAAGAGACAGATCTACAAAAAAAAAAATGTCACCCAGCCTGGACTCAAACCTGTGGCCTCAAATGATCCTCTTGTCGCAGCCTTCCAAGTAGCTGAGACTACCAGCGTGCCCCACTGCACTCTACTATTATTACATATTCTTTGAAAATATAATTTTTAATGTCTATATAGAAGTCTAATGTACGAAGTACTATAGTAACAGTTCTCTCATTATTGCACATTTAAGATGTTTTTAAATCTTACAAGGCACTGTGGTGAACATCTTCAAACATAAATCTCCTTTTGCAGTCCTGATTATTTTCTTACAGTAGATTCCTAGAAATAGAATTATGGGGTCAAAGGGTACAAACATTTTTTAAGTCATGTGCACATATTGCAGCTGGCCTCCTGAAAGATCATGCTTATTTGTAGTCCCCTGGACATGAACAAGGTGGTTTATTTTGCTGCCCCCTTGAGAATTCCATCAATCTCTGTAGCACCTATGCCACACTTTACCTATGATGACTTCAGGTTAGTTCTCAAATGCATTATTCCATTAGCCTCCTAAGGGCCCTGACTACTCTCTTTCCCTCCACTGAGATATTCTCCATGCTGCTGCTGGAGGTCTTGTTCCACACCACTGAGCTTGTTACTTCCCTGATGAAACCTCAGATGGCTCCTCAGTCCCCACGAGTTGCAAGGTGGCACACAGTGCCCTTTGCGGTCTGCCCCAGCCTCCCTTTTCAGCCTCATTGGCCACTCACCCCTAAGTACTCTAAGCTGCACAGAATATCTTTTTATTTACAAAACATACAGTGTTCGTTCATGCACTCTGTCATGCTTCCTCCCTGAAATTCCAATTCATCCTCCCAGACACAGGGCAGAGGTCCCCCCCTGGTGATGCTTCCCTGACTCCCCGGAGTGAGGCTGTTATGCACAGCACTGAGCGCAGTTCCCCCAGCACCGTGCCCACCTCCACACTATGCCACTAATCATTTCTGCATTGCAATTATTTGCTTACCTTGTTTCCCCCATTGAATTAGAGTACCTCAAGAACCTTGTCTTATTTATTTTTGTCCTCAGTTCTTAGCCTAATACATAGCTGAGGATCAATAAATATTTATTGATTCTGGCTAAAAGTGCAGAATTGGCATTCTGACATTACGTAGCGTGGAAGAGGTGGATTTCAGGCTTATGCCATAGTTTGCAAGTCCAAAGTGGTCTCTTCAGTGACTTCCCTTAGCTGGCATCTAAACATACGGTCTGTCCTGTGCAATCTCTGATCACAAGCACCTGTGTATTCTTCTATCTCTTCCCATTCTTTGTCGGAATGTGTTCCGTGGTCCCTCCCCCACATTCTTTCAATCTCCCCATCCCACTTTGATTGCACTCATCTAACAAAGCTCAGTGCCATGAGCAGCTAATGGCTTTACCCCTGTACTCTCCCTTTTGTTCTTGCCCTGTTCCCATAGAATACCCCATCTGTAAACATTTTCTGATCCTTTGTACAGGTGGCGGATTGTTAGCTGGAGAATCAGAATTGTGTTGCCTGGATTGTCCTGCTTGGGAACTCTATTCTAATATATATTTATGTATTTTCTCTGCCTCTGATTTATTTTTTATTTTACTGTTCTTAGGTATGTCTTGTAAGCAACCTCTATCCTTTGTTGAACAAAGCAGAATACAAACACATACATAAATCAATGCATCAGTGTAGAAACACATGCTGATTTCTTTGATCGCAGATCGCCTGCTCCCGGAAGGCTGCTGAGTGCACTTTGCCGCTCACCTGTGCACACACTGTTTTGTCTTTTCATGCAGCTCCCAAGGTTGCTGTTGCAAACACTTTCTGTTCTCTCTTGCAGTGACTTGGCCTCAAACTTCTCTTAAAAATAGAGGCCATCTGAGGAGATTTCCCTTAACTTCCATCTTTTGTACCTCAGCTTCTCTTTCAAGGCCACCCGGTTGGACATGTCAGGGGCGGGGCGGCGTGCGGGGGCGCCTGTGCACATCACGGTGGGTGAGCATGGTGCTTCCAGCTTTGTACGGCGTACAGTCTTTGTGCTCCTTCTCCTCTGCCTACAAACCAGCTCCAGCAGATCGCAGTCCATAAACTCAGCCGACGACTTACTTCTTTTCTTTTTCCATAATGTAACAACTTCTGACTCAAAGCCTCTGTTGATAGGGTTTTTAAAAAAATGAACTATCCTTCTTAGGGTTTACCTTTTCCTCCTAAAGACCTTGTGCAGTAGGAAGGTTTGAGAACAGGGAGGGAATGACGAAGGGCAACAATTGTTCTCTTGGTCGTTGGTCTGCACAGGTTACCCTTGAGAAGTCTGTTTTAACACTTCTTGGCATGGAGGCATCTTTCCTGAGCCTTCCCAGGGTCCTGTATCCCTGGATAGATCACGCAGTCCTTTGTCTTACCTCCTTCCATGGCGCTGCTAGAAGGCGGAGCTCCCATTCTCTGCTCTTGGAATCCTTCTCCTTCTTTGCCTGTGGAAATCTCTAGTCTGAGGGGAATTGTCTCCCTTCGTTTTTCTATGAGAAACTGGTTCTTTGACTAAATTAGTCAACCCCTAAATTAGGGTTCTTCCCCTAATTTCTCCCAAGGGCTTAAGAGTTCAGAGAACAACAAGAAAAAAACCACAAAGTCTTTTGAGTAAGGACAGAGCTGACTGAATGCTTTAGACACCAGCTTGAAAAACTCAGAATAATGTCTTAAATGAGTTCCCATCACAGTAAACACAATAAAAGCAAGCAAACAAAACAAAAAAATTTTTTTCTATATTTTTTGTATTTTCTATATTTTTCTATATTTATCCCAATTCTCTTTGCCACCAACCCTTTTGAAAAAGTGGTCACTATCCATTGTCTTCATTCTGTTTTATGCACCTCTTTAACCACGTGTAATCTGGCTTTTAATTCTACTATTCTATTGAGAACATTCTCTCCTAATCTCCAGCTCAACTGTTTTTGTTTTCCTCCTTTTCCTCCTAACTTCCTTTTTTCTCTTCCAACTTCCATCTTTCTATCCATACTATATGACTGTTTATTCAGTGACAGTCTGTGCACTGGAGAAACAAGAATGAATTAGGCTGAGCACAGTGGCTCACGCCTGTAATCCTAACACTCTGGGAGGCCGAGGCGGGCGGATTGTTTGAGCTCAGGAGTTCAAAACCAGCCTGAGCAAGAGAGAGACCCCGTCTCTACTAAATAATAGAAAGAAATTAATCGGACAACTAAAAATATATAGAAAAAATTAGCCGGGCATGGTGGTACATGCCTGTAGTCCCAGCTACTTGGGAGGCTGAGGCAGAAGGATTGCTTGAGCCCAGGAGTTTGAGATTGCTGTGAGCTAGGCTGAGGCCACGGCACTCACTCTAGCCCGGGCAACAAAAGCAAGACTCTGTTTCAAAAAAAAAAAAAATGAGTTAGGCTGAGCACAGTGGCTCACGCCTGTAATCCTAGCACTCTGGGAGGCCAAGGTGGGAAGATTGCTTGAACTCAGGAGTTCGAGACCTGCCTGAGCATGAGCCTGTAGTCCTAGCTACTCAGAAAGCTGAGTCTAGGAGTTTGAGGCTGCAGTGAGATATCATGATGCCACTGCACTCTACCCAGGGCAACAGAGCAAGACTCTGTCTTGAAAAAAAAAAAAAAGAATTAGACTCCTCCTATTTTTAAGAAATTTAGGATCTGGTGAGGCACACGGGCAAGTAAATAAGCAAGTACTTCACAAAAACTTGTTGCTCCTGGTTTTGGTGTTACAAGGGCCCTGGCCCCTTCTTGCTGATGTTCTAATCCCTCCTCCCTCTATTTTCTCTCTCTTTTGTTCACTGGCTGCTCATAAATTTTCCATCGACTAGGCTCCTTTGTCCTAGGTTTCTTCCCTCAGAGAAATTCTGCATGTCCATGTGGATGAACAGGAAAGTTGCATCTTTGGGTCCAATATCTAGATGATAAACATGCAGGTTGATGTTTATGATACCAGCTGAACACATTCAGCTAGATGTCCTCTTCTCATCTCACCTTCTGTTAATGACTTTGCCATTCTCTTTCAGTAAAGCTCAAGTCCAACATCCAGCTCAACTGGCCTTTCCAAATGGTTCTTCCTCTCCAGGGTTTCTCTCATCCAGCCTTTCTTTTTCTTGCTCACCCTATCACTTTGATTTACACACTTATAGTACTAAGAACTTTTTGCTTTGTTTTTCTTCATGCCTGGAATGTGGACGTCTCCCCTAAACAATCATAATATCCTGAAAACTTGTTTCCCTGTTGCCAACTTTTTTATATACCATAATAAGCTTTCAGAAGTACCACACCTCCCTTGTCATTTCCTTGCCCCAAATCCTTCATTGTCTTTTCTTTGTCAATTGGATTACATTTCAATCCTTTACCCAGCATTCAGTACCTCTACAATATAGTCCAAATTTATGTTACTAGCTTTGTCTCCAAGTAGACGATAATGAATATCTGATGTATGACTGCACACGTGTACTGTTCCTCCGATGCCAGATGTATTCCCTAATCGCTTTTGCTTATGTTTTTACAGCTAGAATGTATTATTCCATAGAATATAGAGTGTACCCATTGTTACTTGTTGAAATTTTAGCCATTTTTAAAACTTCTCAAAGGCTTTATTCCATGAATAGGTTCAGGTCTCTCTAATGAGATGTTGCCTTTTCCTTCTTTGATTTCCCAGAGTACTTTGTTTCAATCTCTTGCATGGTTATTAACTTCCTCTTTGCTATGTAATGGTTATTTTATATTTCTCTCATCCACTTGTTAAATTTCAATCTCCTTAGAGATGGTGCCTCTTCTTACTCATACTGCAGATTTAACAGTGTTTGTTGTCGCATCTTCTATATAAAGGGACCCAGTATCTATTCTCTCTTTGTCTTTAGTTACAGAACTCCTGTTTTTTTCAGAATGATAATGTGCCCAGCTAAAAATACTTACTCTCCAAGCTCCCTTGTAGTCAGGTGGCCAAATGAGTCAGTTCTATACAAGGAGATGAAAGCCGAGGGTTTCTGACTTTCTAGATATAGGTGCCACACTGCCTTCTGCTTTGTTCTTCGTGCCTGTAACATGGACCTGAGTCTGGTCTTATGGCCATTAGGTAATAATCTTCAGGGTGAAGATCAACACACTGATTCTTTCATTCAACAAATGTTTACTGAATACCTGCTATTGTGCCAGGCACTATTACGGATTCTTTAAAAAGCAGCAGAGCAGAAGGATAGACAGAAGCTGCATCCCCGATGGCATCATTAAACACTGCAACAGCTTTAACTGCCCACTTCTGGAGTTTAGGAGCCCCCTTCTCTTCAAGCTACTTTTACTCAGTTGCTTTATTATTTTCCGTTATTTTTAAGCTGCATACATTTCTTATTCACACAGTGCTTTTCAATTACTTGTCTAAAACCTGGAATTTTAAGTGAGACTGGCTCAGGTTTATTTTTCTCTTGAAATAATCAACTGGATTTTCTCCTTTATTCTATTAGTTATTATTGATTTTCAAGTGTTAACCACTCTTGCGTTCTTATAATAAAGCTTACTTGATTGGAGTGTATTTATTATCCTTTTTCTGTATCAGTGGATTCAATTTGCTGATATTTTGTTTGGGATTTTTGTATTAGGTTCATGAGAGATACTGACCTTTAATTTTCCTTCCTTGTAATAATGTTAGTGTCAAGTTGGTATCAAGGTTATGTTGGCCTTATAATATGAGTTGGAAAGCAGTTTTTCTTTCTCCATTGTCAGGAAGACTTTGCATAAGGTTGCTTTTACTTCCTTAACTATTTAGAAGAATTTACTGGTAAAGCCACTTTGGCCTGGAGTTTTCATTGTGGATTCAATTTCTTTAACAGATAATGGACTATTAAGATTTTCTGTTGGAGTAGGGGAGAGATGTTGGTCAAAGGATACAACATTTCAGTTAGATAGAAGGAATAGTTCAAGAGATCTATTGTATAACATGGTGACTGTAGTTAATAATAATATGTTGTACTTTTGAAAATCACTAACAAAATAGATTTTAAGTGTTCTCATCACAAAAAAATTATGAGTATATGAGGTTATGTATATGTTATTTAGCTCAATTGAACCATTCCATAATGTATACATATTTCAAAACATTATGTTGTGCAGGATAAATATGTACAATTTTTTTGTCAATTAAAAAATAATAAAAAAGACTTTCCATTTATTTTTTAGTCATTTTTGGTAAGTTGTGTTTTTCAAGAAATGTGTCCATTTCATCTAAAATCAAATTTATTTATTATCTGTTTATTATCTTTCTAATGTCTGTGGAATCTGTAGTAAAGTCCCCCTTTCTGTAAATGATAATAAAAATGTGTATTTTCTCTTTTTTTGTTGATTAATCTTTCTCGAAGTTTATAAATGTTCACATTTGTTTTCAAAGAACCATCTTTTGTCTTTGTTAGTTTTCTCGGGTGTATGTTTGCTTTCTACTTTATTGATTTCTACCCTTGCCTTTATTTTCTCCTTTTCCTTTATTTTTTTTTTTTTTAGTTTAATTTGTTGTTGTTTTTCCAGCCTACTTTCTTGAGATGGAAGCTTATATCTTGATATTTAACCCCTGTTTCTTTCTAAAAGAGGTATTTAAAGTTATATATTTTCTTCTAAGCACCGCATTAGCTGCACAGCACAAGTCATATGTCATATTTAAATTTTTTTTCCTCTAGTCACCATGCTGTACAATAGATCTCCAGAACTTAGTCATCCTGTTTAGCTGAAATTTTGCACCCTTTGACCAACATCTCATCATTCCTCAACCCTTCTCCTTCCCACTCTCCAGCCCCTGCTAACCACCATTCTACTTTCTGCTTCTGTGAGTTTCATTTTTTGAGATTCCACATATAAGTGAGAGCTTATAGTATTTTTATTTCCGTGCCTGGCTTATTTCACTTAGCATAATGTCCTCTAGGTTCATTTATGTTGTTGCAAATGACAGGATTTCCTTTTTTTTTTAAGGTGAATAGTATTCCTTGTGTATATATACCACATTTTCTTTATCCATTCATCCATCGTTGGACACATAGGTTGATTCCATATCTTGGCTATTGTGAATAATGCTGCAATAAACACGGGAGTGTAGATATCTCTTCAACATACTGATTTCATTTCCTTTGGATAGATACCCAGAAATGAAATTGCTGGATCATATGGTAGTTCTATTTTTAATTTTTTGAGAAACCTCCATACTGTTTTCCATAATGTCTGCACTAATTTACATTCTCGCCAAGAGTGCACAAGTGTTTCGTTTTCTCCACATCCTAACACTTGTTATTTTTTGTCTTTTTGATGAAAGCCATTCTTAGAGGTGTGAGGTGGTATCTCATTGTGGTTTTAATTTGCATTTCTCTAATGATTAAAGAGGTATATATTTTTTCATGTATGTGTTGGCCTTTTGTATGTCTTTTTTTGAGAAATGCCGATGCAGGTGCTTTGCCCATTTTAAAATCAGTTTATTTGTTTTCTTGCTATTGAGTTGTTTTAGTTCCTCATGCATTTTGGATATTAACCCTCAGCAGATGTATTGTTTGTAAATATTTTCTCCCATTCTACAGATTGTCTCCTCACTCTGTTGCTTGTTTCCTTTGCTGTGTAGAAGTGTTTTAGTTTGATGTAATCCCATTTGTCTATTTTTGCTTTTGTTGCCTGCAGTTTGGGGGTCATTGTCATATGTTATGTCATACTTTTATCATTCATTTCAAAAAATTTTCTAATTTCCAGTGTAATTTTTTCTTTGATCCATAGGTTATTTAGAAATATTGCTTAATTTACAAATATTTTGGGATAGTCTAGTCACTTTTTGTTATTGATTTCTAGGTTAATTCTACTATAGTTAAAGAATTTACTCTGTGTGATTGTATCCTTTGAAGTTTGTTGAGATTTTCTTTATGCCCCAGTATAAGATTTACTTTAGTAAATGTTCTATGTGCATTGTGAAGAATGTGTATTTCAAAATTGTTGGATACAGTGTTACATATGTATCAATTATGTCAAATTTTCATCATATTCTTAAAATCTTATGTAACCTTGCTGATTTTTTGTTACCTATTCTATCAGTTACTGAGAGATATAGATTAAATACAGTTATTATAAGTTTGACTATTTTGTTTTATGTATTTTGAAGTTCTACTATCAAATACATAGAAACTTATGCTCTCTTCCTGTTGAATTGACCCTTCTATCATTATGAAAATATCCCTCTTTATCTCTAGTCATACTTCTTGTCTTAGAGTCTTCTTAATCTGATATTGTTATAGCGACCCCAGTTTTCTTTTGGGTAAAGTTGGCATCTTTTCCCATCATTTTACTTTCAACCTTTCTGTGTGTTTATATTTAAGGTGTGTCTTTTGTCAGAGTCAGGTTTGAATCCCAGTTCTTCTTCCCCTTATTAGCCAAAGCCCAATTTTCTTGACTATAAAATGGAGACAATTATATATATGCTATATATAATTATATATGTATAATTTAATGTATATATACATACTAAAAAGTAACTGTTGTTATTATTGTTATTTAATAGATATACAACCTATCTCTTAAGATGCAGTTTTAGTTTTCTCATTTTTATTTCAATTAAATAAACTGAAATTAAATGAATTAAAATTCCAGTATAATCCTTATTATATGGTAATATCATCTTATATAAGGGAAAAACACCTCTCTATTTTTATCTGAGTTTCTGGTCCCTCATTATGAAGCTAAATCTGAAGAAAATGTTCATGAAATTGTACACTTCCTTCTCTGTAACAGTGTCTCAGAAAGGAAAATTGAGAAAGTTCCTATATCTGACTTTCAAGAGTTATAGGAGATAATCTAAAAATTTTCTAAGTATGAAGACCAAAAAAATTATGAACTGTGTATAAATAGAAAAGAAGTGGTTCATTAAAGATTGTCATTATTTGCTTCAGTATGAGGTTCTATTCACACTCTCTTCATTTATTCTTCCTTCTGTCGTATTGTGCAGAAGAACAAGAACAGAGGTATTTGTGAAGGAAAATGGACCATGACATCTAGGGGATGCTTGAGTTTCTGTAGGAAGCCATTCCTCTTTTCCCTCTCAAAACTTCAAATTTAGATTTTAAGCTTCTTGAAATCAGTGACAATGGTTTCTACCATCCCTGCGTCCACACCACAGATGTCTGTTTTTTCAGCTGTGAGTGGTACCTTTTAAAAGAATATGAACTGCCTATCTCATGGTTTCATGAGAGCTTATGCTCTACGATAACCTTTGCACTCACAGACCACTAAGAGACTAAGTACAAGATGTGTTTTAGCCCATTTTGCCATGCTCTAAAGGAATACTGGAGCCTGGGTAATTTATAAAGAAAAGAGATTTATTTGGCTCACAGTTCTGCAGGCTGTACAAGAAGTGTGGTGTCAGCATCTGCTTCTGTTGAGGACCTCAGGCTGCTTCCACTTAGCGGGCAGAAGGGGAAGGAAAGCAGGCATCTCACATGCCAAAAGAGGGAAGAAAGAGAGAGAGGAAGAGGTGCCAGGCTCTTTTAACAATCAGTTCTCCTGGGAACTAACAGTGCAAGAACTCACTCATTACCATGAGGACAGCACCAAGGCATTCATGAGGACGACTCACACTCCACGACCCAAACACCTCCCACCAGGCCCCGTCTCCAACACTGGGGATCAAATTTCAACACGAGATTTGGAGGGCACAAATATCCAAACTATATCAAGACCTAAAAGAGTGGAACGAGAAATGGAAATGATGGCTAGAAAACTGGTTGACTTTCTGGTGTGCAGACATTAAAAGTGACATATTTATAAATATTGGGAAGGAGGAGGAGTGTATGACAGTCCAAGGGAGCTATTTTAGTTGATGGAGAGATTAGATGTTTCTTAAAATCAAAAGGGCAACAAGATAGTCTTTAAGCATAATATTTAAAGTTCTCACAGTAATGAAGAAAAGAACTAAAAATAAGTTAACTTTCAAAACTAGGAAGGGAGGGAGAGGAAGCAGAATTGAATTAAAGTGCTTCATATTTTGTGGTGGGCAGTCAAGATACTGTCTAAAGTGACAGTAATGCAAGTGACGATATTTGGTTATAAACATAAGAGCAGTGACTTCCCTGGAGGGTGGAGGCGGGTGCTTCGGGTGGCATGTTGGAGCAGAATGCACTAAGGAGGTGGGCCCTGCTCCTTCCCTCCTCCCTTCCAACCAGAACAACTGTGCTTTTCATATGCCTTACATCTTGGGTTACAGTGAGATATTTTGCTGAAAAAAAAGGTTTCATTGCTTTAAAATATTTGCAAACTATTATCCTAGGACAAGATGCACCTGTTAAAATGATCTGGATTAAAAACTTAAATTCTAGCAGGGCCAAAGAAGTTTCCAGGAAAAGGTAAGGGGCTCTTATAGTATAAGGGATATCTGTAATACATGATCTCTCTTTCCTCAAAAACTGATCCTCTTTCACCCACACCCACAAGACTAGCCCCTGGAGCCATGATTTCCCATTTGATCAGGCCATAGTTTGTTGAAGTTTGGCTATTTTGAATTTGAGTTCTTAGGTCCTAGACTCTGAGATTTGAACTGAGCTGATATATACTAGGAAGCTGTGGCATGGCTGTCTTTTGACGTTTTGCAGAAAGACAAGAAAGAAGTAGAAGAAAGCAAAGAAGAGGTGAAAAGGTATTAAATAGCCCCAGAGAGAAAATATTTCTACTTCTTTCCATTTCATACTCCTGATCCCTGATGCACCTGTTGGATTCCATTATCCTAGATCTTTCCAATAAAACCTCTTTTATGTTTGACAAGCATGCATGAGTTTCTTTTCCTTGGAACCTAAAATAAAATTTAATGTAATTATAAAAGGGCTTTGAATGAGATATAGAAGAGAACATAAAGAACTTTGGGAAGAGAACCTGTAATGATCTGAAGGTGATAGGAGCAGTTAGCATAATTAGCCCAAGAGAAAATCGTTAGAATTCAGAGGAGATGATGGAGGTTGAAGGGACGCAGCCCCTGACCAGCTGCAATGTGACTTGGTGGCTCGAGCTCAGGGAACCTACAGAAATGAGGGTCTCGCAACTGGGAAGACCTAAAAACAAGACCTAAAAATAAGGGTCATGGACAGAAGAAGACTTTGCCTTCCTAGGGACAGAGAGCACTAAGGTAAGTAACTTATCATTGGATTGGGAATAGAAGTAGAGAGAACAAACAAACGCCACAGGTAGAGCCAGCTAGCAAGGAGTGGTGGTATGCAGCCAGGAGTGACTGGCTCGGACTGAGTAGCGCTTAAATCTATCAAATTCATTGCATTAAAAAAAATGCTTCTAAGTAATTTACCGAGTTTGTACATGGCTTTTCTCATGACATTCCTTTATTTTTATTTTTTATTTTTTCTTAACAAATATATTTCATATTGAAGAGAACACACACACGATTTCTTTTTTTATTATTCCAAAAACTTAAGGGGGTACAAGTATTTTTTTTTTTTTTTTTTTT
>RJWJ010029008.1:0-20978 GCA_004363605.1 Indri indri | reverse complement strand
GCTGCGCGGAGGCTTGGGGCAGCAGCCCTCTCTCCCCCCAACTTCTCTTCCTCTCCATTCCCCTGGCTCCGAACCACCCCCCACCCTATTCTGCTTCTGTCATGGATCCCAGGGGACAGCTCAGCGAGGCTCCCCTACACACACACACACACACACACACACACACACACACACCCCTTAAGTGAGCTCATTCACCCCCACGACAGAGGGACCCGCCCTGGACCTGCCTGTGCAGGGCACACTGGGCACCAGCACACATCCGCCTTTATCCGCGAAGCCCTTCCAGCTCCCTTCCCTGGCTGCGCTCAGCGTGGGAGGTCCTAGCCCCGACACGGGGCTCGCCCAGTCTCTCCAGCAGACAGGGCTCCCTGCAGGCGAGTCTTCACTTAGACGACGTTGTTCACCCAGAGCACACAGTAGGTGATTTAGTAAGTGCACGCAGCTGGTACTCTGTGAGCATTGCCGAGCGAATGCATGAATGAATGCATGCGAATGAGTGAATGAATGAGCACTGCCCGTGCCTGCTGGACTGCGACCTTCCTTGCTCCCCCCGAAAGCGGGGCAGTGAGGCAGCTCCTGCCCTGAAGCAATTAGGGAGCTGGGATTCCGCGCCTAGGCGGGCCCCTAGCTGACTCTACCGCCGTGGGCAGCCGCTCCCCTCCCCGGCGTCTGTCAAGTAAGAAAACTGGAAGCGCCTCTCGGGTTCTGCCATTCGGAGTGTCTGTGGATGTGGTTTATAAACCCCAGACCTGCCCCTGCCCGATGCAGCCAGATTAGAAGCTGCTGATGCGAGTGAGGGGAGGGAGAGTGTCCCTCCCCAGCGGGTCTGCACCCGGGGCCATCCTTCGCTAGGACAGGCCCTCTGCCGGTGGAAGGGGTCTGCACCCGGGCCATCCTTCGCTAGGACAGGCCCTCTGCCGGCGGAAGGGGTCTGCACCCGGGGCCATCCTTCGCTAGGACAGGCCCTCTGCCGGTGGAAGGGGTCTGCACCCGGGGCCATCCTTCGCTAGGACAGGCCCTCTGCCGGTGGAAGGACACCCTGTGGTGCTGTCTGGGGGGGGGCCGGGAGGTGAGTGCTGGGGCCGTTGAGAGGAGAATGGTGTCGGAGGAGCTTCCTCTACACATCTTCTCAACAAGAAGGTGAGGTTTGAAATGAGAAGGTCCCGGGGAAATGTGCATGTGTGTGCACACACGTGAACACAAACATGTACACACACACACACACACACAGATTTTCCCTGCAGGGTTGTTCAGTTTCTTCCTCCCCCTGAAATGTTTCCATTGTCTCTTGATCTTCTTGTCTCAAATACGATCATTCCCAATCCAGCCAAGGAACACAGGTGGTTCCAATGTTGGGCAGTAACAACCAGGTCTCCACGGGGGACAGGGGACAGTGTAGGGCCTGTGGACGCTGGCAGCTGAGGGGAGGGTAGCAGGTGCCAGCGGTCAGCTCCCTGTGGCCCGGGTCCTGGCAGCTTATCTGATCTGCAAGGAGGGGCCCCAGGCCTCACTGGGGAGCAAGTGTCCCCCACCCCGGCCTCCGGTGGCCCTCTGTGCCCAGCCACTGTGGCTGCATGAGTTTCATGAGTTTTCACTGTCCTTATTTGCAGGAAGGGCTTCATCACAGCGTTTGTGTGCTTTGATGGATTTGGGGACTCTTGCCAGAACCACTGTTTGCCAGATTTCTCCATATTTTGTTAAAGTCATCTTTTCACTGTGATGTATCAGTCCCTTTTTGTCTTCCCTTGTCAAAGGATGCAGAAATGGCGGTGAGCCCGGGGCAGGAGTGAAGCCCCCCGGTGAGAAGCACAGTGAGCTCACTCGCTGAAATCCTGCTGAACACCCATCCTGGCTGGCCGCCCTGCCCGATGCGTGTTTCCTGCCTCACGGAATCCACGTGCTAACAAGCAAGAGAAGAAAGAAACCCACCAGGAAATACATGAAGCGACCATGACCATGATGTGTGCTCTGAAGGGCCCAGGGCCTGGGAACCCCAAGGCGCCCTACAGGGTGGTGGCAGAGGCTGCCCTGAGGGAGACACTCGGGGAAGGAGCCGGCCAGGCAGCGTGGAGGGAAAACCATGCTTGGAGAGAGGAACGGCAAACGCAAATCCCTAGGCTGGACACGCTGGTGTCCCTGAAGCCGGGAGGGAGGCTGGGTGCTGGTGGGGTGACTGAGGGGAGAGGCGACAGAGCTCAGACGGCCCGGACCTAGCAGAGAACACAGAATCGAGGATGAGTCCACCTCTGCCTTGGGCAACCGGGGCCATGCCCACAATTCGTTGAGGGCCTGTGACGTGCCAGACCCAGTCACTTCACCAGGCAGCTCCTTTTCCCAGGAAGACTGGCCCGGGGCCCACGACCTCACCTCCCAGCCCCAGGCCTGAGTCCTCCAGCCAGACCGGGCCTCCCTGGCGTGTTCAAAGCAGCAGCTGCAAAAACACCTCCCCCTGCTGCCTGGGCCTGAGCGCCCCCAGCACGCCGCCTGCTGGGGTTGAATCTGCAGCGCCCGCAGGAGGTCTGCCACCCCAGGTACTGAAGCCCTCAGGTTCCAAAGACATCTGCCGCTTTGTTCCCTGTCTCCCAGTCCTGGGAATTTAACCCAGGCAAGGACAGACGACGAACACTTGGTCCTAGTTACTAGGACGCCCACCCTGAATTTGCCTTCTACTTTCAATTGGTTTCCTTCACAAAATGGGGCTCCCAGTCCCACCAGAAACTTCTGAAACATCCGGGCTTCCAGGGCCCTCCCTGTCTTGCCAGTTCAGGACTCCCAGGGCATCCTGTGTGTTTAACAACTTCCTCGTGCCTGGAAACCACTGCTCTGACGCAGCCAGCCTCGGCGTAAGATGCAGGGAAGAGCTGGGGCCCAGGCTGAAATCCCAGCACACTCCCTGTGTGACCCTGGGCAGGCCACTTAACCTCTCTGAGCCTCGTTCTCCTCATCTTTGGGGAAATTGAGTGTAGCTCTGGTCCCTCCGCCCCCTGCAAGGAGTCTCCACAAGGGGCGCCAAGTTCCGGGCACAGTGTGAATGCTTGGTCAACGGCAGGTGCGTTCACCGTCATCTTCGAGGTGTATGCCTCTTACAAACGCCGCTTGTAACGGCTCCCGGACACCTCCAGGGCTGGTGGAACGGCACTTGTCATGCTCCGACGGGCATGCTGGAATCTCTCGGGCAGGTCTCCGTGGCGGTGGCTGAGGGCGGCGGGCAGTGCTTTCCCCCGCAGAGGCAAGGAGCCAGACGCGAAGATCGCCCCCATGTCTGGCCCTGTGTGGAGGCAAGCCCACGGCCCCAGTCCGACGCGTAGGGTTAGGGATAAAGCAAGCCCAAGTGCTCGGCACCGCCCTGGGCACTACCCCAGCTCCAGTCCCTCCGCCCACAGCCCCGCCGCCACGGCATCACCATCCTGCTTCCCGTCCTGCTCTGCCTTTGGCCCCGTCTTCTACCTCTTGCCAGTGCAGGGAGAAGGAGGTTTGAGCAGCCCCGGCACAGACCACGGGGCTGCAGGCAGGGCCCTCTGGTTCGTGCTGGGTGTTCCAGAAGGGTTTGTCACCCACCTGTCCTGACTTTATTTGGAGCGGGGCTATGGGGGGTGGGGAAGCCATGTGGCAGGGCAGCCAGGTGTGGGTTTGAAACCCACTTCCTCACGTCCAAGCTGTGCGGTCTTGTGCAGTTGGCCGTATTTCTTCCAAGCCTGTTTCCTCATCCATAGAATGGGCTGTTGCAAAGGTTAAATGAGACGGTATCTATACAGATCCTTACTTGGGGCTTGCTCAAGGGACACCCCAAAAACTGTAGCTTCGATGCTTGTTCTGGGGTAACAGAGGCTAAGAAGCCAGGCTGGGGTGTTGGCTCGGGCTGGAATCAAGGCTCTGCCCCTCCTGGCTGTGTGATTTGGGACAAGTGAAGATTACACATATCTATGCTTGTGGCAGAGCCTCGCACAGAGTAAACTCTTGGCCAGCGGTAGCCACGAATAATGATAACCGGGAATGACGTGTAATCCAGCCACACGTGCGTGTGGGGCGCTGGGCTCTGGCGGGGAAGAGGACATGGGGTGCAGGCTCGCCCACACAGGGTGCACGACCCCAGTCAGGGTTCCCATCCACGCCTCGCTCCGGGACCCCACGTGGGGAACACCTGGTTTAGTCCAATCCCTTTGCTCACCGGAAGGGTCTAAGGGGCCCCGAGTCACCCAGCTGGGCAGGGAGGCCAAGGCCCCAGTACACCACGCCACACCTGCCCACTTGATAAGCCTCGGGTGCATCCCAAGTAGGCTGAGGGGGGCGGGCCTTGAGCTCCCGGGAGCAGGGCATTCAGAAGCAATCAGTGGCACTTGTGGCTTGGCAAGCTTCCCGCTACCCGTGACCCAGCAACCCTCCTGCCACAGCTGCTGGCAGTCAAGCTGCGGCGGCCACTTGATCTCGGTGGCTGTTTCTCAAGGGCTCTTGTGCCCATATCACCAGGGCATAAGCATCTTCTCCCACCAGCCACAGGCGGCTGGGCTCTGCCGGGCCCCAAGCCTGGTGGGCAGCTGAGGCGGAGGGGAAGCCAGGAGGGGTCTGCGGAGAACGGTCCCGGGGAGGCTGCAGGGGTTAGAAGAGACATGTCTGGGCTGCAAGGGCCAAGGGAGCTCCCCCCAAGTGTTGGGGACACACTCCTCCCAAAAGCCATCCCCAGGAAGTGACCTGCACAAGGTGCTGGCCATGTGCTGCCAAGGTAGGAATATCCCAGAGCTCCTCCTAGGGGGTGGGGTAAGTTAGAATTTGGGGTATCATAGGAAAGTAAGTAGAGCCTCAGGCTCTGGAGCCGGGTTTGCACCCAATCATCACCACTTACTCGAGTCTCAGTTTTCTCATCTATAAAATGGGACAAGAACAAGAGTTTAAATGAGTTCATATGTAAGGTGACTAGAGCACCTTTGCTTGGCACCAAGCAAAGTCTTAGCCAGTGTTATCTGATGCAGCTGTCCCCCATCCAAGGTTTCACTTTCTGTGGCTTCAGTTAGCCACAGTCAACCGTGGTCTGAAAATATTACATACAATGAGAGAGAGAGAGACATTCACATAACTTTTATTACAGTATATTGTTATAATTGTTCTATCTTACTGTTGTTAATCTCTTCCTGTGACTAATTTATAAGTTAAGCTTTATCCTGGGCATGCATGTGTAGGAAGAACATAGCCTATATGGGGTTCAGTACTCCCCTCGGTTTCGGCCATCCCTTTGGAACACACCCCCGTGCGTAAGGGGACGCCATGGCGCTACCTGGAGTAGGCAATCCCGCCACGGGCAGGGAGCGCAGGCGAGTCGAATTGCCAAGCAGTCACCTGAGGGAAGCAGGTGGAAATGGCAGGCATGTTTTGGTGCTGGATGCACCTGACCTGTCTGGCCCCAGCCCGGCTGTCTGAGCATCTGAGTGGCTCTTGCTCTGCGCTGATGGGTCCCACTCGAGCACAGGCCGGACGGAGTCTTTGCCTAAATGCAGGGGTGCCCACGGGGCTCCCTGGGACCCTGTGCCATGCAGCTCAGAAGCACAGGGAGTTAGCTCCCCATCCCAGGCAACCCTCCACGAATGAGGGAGCGGAGCTGACGGGCAATTCCGGGGGTCCTTCTCTACCCCCCTCAGAGTCTCCGGCAGATCCGAGTCCCCGTCGCCACAGCGGCACCCTGGACCGCACGCCCTCGGATTGGCTTCTCTCCTCCCTGTCGCACTCTCCCGTCTCCCAGGCCTCTCCTCCCACACACACTCCCCCAGGCAAGCCCTTGCCTGAGGTTCCCATGTCAGGGGAACCTGAGCCTGGCTCTGCCAAACACGCAGTGTGGCCCTGCTCAGCCCAGTGTTCCCTCTGGGTCTTGGTTCCTTCGTTTCCTCCACGAGTGCATTGGATCTTAGTAACTATGACCTGTGGCATGGATGACGCAGGCACTGGGGGGAAGTCTGGGTGCTTCCCGAGTGACCTTACCCTCCCCACACG
This sequence comes from Indri indri, assembly GCA_004363605.1. NCBI lineage: Eukaryota > Metazoa > Chordata > Mammalia > Primates > Indriidae > Indri > Indri indri. The sequence continues at coordinate 14,999 of RJWJ010029008.1, read as the reverse complement.
CCTTGGGGCCTCTCCTTCCCCCAACGTCAGTCCAAGGCCCTGCCTCGTCCTTCGTGGTCTCTTCCCACCATCTGGCCTCTGTCTCCACCAGAGCGGCGTGTGATGGTGCAGGGCCTGGGAGCAAGCGTCTGTCCACACGCAGGTTCACGCGAGCCCATGCCTGTGCTTATGTATTCAAGTCCTGAGCCCACGTGAACACCACCCGTGCCTGAATGTGTGAGCCCATATGCACACATGCACACGTTTTGCTCAACTTCTGGACTGTGGCTTGGCATGGCTTTGGGGCTCTCATACAATCCAGCCGCAGCTACAATAGGCAGAGGGGACTCAAGGTGCCCTTAGCCTGAGCGGGAGGCCTGCAGGTCACCTTTCCGCTCTGCAGGCCTGGCTGCTCAGACCCAGGGGGAGGCAGAGATGCTCTCAGGTGGGTGGATTAAGTAGGAGGGAGGAAAGAAAGGAGCTCAGTTACTGGCACCAGGAGTTTACAGATGCCATCTCTCGTCCCACAACAACCGTGGGATAGGATTATTAGCCCACTTTACAGTGGGGAAGTGGAGTGTGGGGTCGGGGGCCTCCTATAGACTCTGAACTTCAAATCCTGGATCCACCACTGACAAGCCTTGATGTCTGAGTCTCAGTATCCTCATCTGTAAAATGGGGCCAATGATTCCTTCTTCTCAGGATTCTCCTGGGTATCAGGAAAAAAACTGCATGAAAAGTGCTCTTAGCCCAGTACCTGGTGCAGAGAGAGTGTCTGTAGTGAGGATTATGATTATAACTAAGATGACACGAGATGGGAGCCAGAGACTACGCGCCCAGACCCCCACCTTCCCCGCGTTACTGTCGGTGGCCCTGGCCAGCCCCTTGCCCTTGGCTCCCCATGGTGGCGGCAGCATTCCTGGGGCCTCGTCCTCGCCCTGCCCCAGTGCACCCGCCACTCATAAGGAGAACACTGGGGGAGGCAGCTGTGGGCACTCAGGCCCCCTCCCAGCCTGTCAGAGAAAAAGAAAGTGTGTAACTGTCAGAAGCATTATGGAACTGTCAAAGGTACATGAAATCCCTCCCGTGAATTATTAATAAGTCACAGGTCTAACTCTTCAGTGACAGCATAAAAAAGACAAAAATGTTTATCAAAAGATTTCTTTAAATTTAAAAAGCAACAACGACAACGAAGAAATGCTACGCACTGTGGGACTAGTTGGTAACAGGTTTCCAGAGCCCACGAGCCAAGGGTTGGGAGCAGCCACGGCCCTGGGGCAGAGCGTTTCAGGACCATGGAGAGCGGGGGCCCTTCAGCTTGGTGCCCAGCTTCACCCAGGCCCGTCTACGTGGGGCCCAGAGGAGGGGTGAGAACTGCCCTGAAATCGCTGGCTTCCTGTCCCACGGCTCCTCAGACCCGGACAGCAGCAGCCCAGCTGCCAGGACCTTCCCTCCAGCGGCTTCCTGCTCCAACATTAATTTCCTTTGCCTAAACCACGGTCAGAGCCGGCGACCCCGCCAGTTGTGGCCTCGCCTCCCGGGACTGCAGCCCGCTGTGGAAATCGCTGAGCCCCGTGCCCATCACCTCCTGCGCCTCCCTGGCAAGAGGGGCTGGGGGTGAAATGTGATGATAATTGTCTTTCTCCGAGCAATTCAAGGTAACTAATCAGCACCGTGATGCTGGCAGCTGCGACTGCTAATGGAGTTAGAAACTGTCAAACTGAAGGTAATAATTGTCTCCTTAAAAAAAAAAAAAAACTAGTTAATTAGCATAATCGGGGAATAAATGGGCCAATATTTCTAACCCAATGTGGGAGATGAATCTGAATTATGGTGCCTTTGGGGTCTCTGGTGGAGATATCAACCCCGGCCAGGAGGTTGAGGTCACCGGTTCAGAGGACCGGGAGAAGAGGGGAGGAAACGTGTGTGTTTGGATGTTCCTGTATGAGTGCCCCCGGAGACGCTATTTCATGTAAATGCACCCCTGTTTTCAAGATAGTGATGTTCACCTTGGCATTTCTCCAATCCATTCCTTTGATGTGTATTTACTGAGCACCTGCTGGGAAGGCAGTCGGGATTTGTTCTCGGCCAAAAAAAATTCTTTTTTAAATGAAAGTTCACAGAGCTTACTCACATCCCTCCAGCCCCTTATCCCCTTCTCTCCCTGAAAGAGGTTTGCTCTGTGGGTTGTCAAGGTAAGACGAGAGCACGTTCTGAGTTACACATGTCTGGTAAGGATGCCTAGGGGGCCCTGGGAATTGAAAAATCTTGTCTCTCAAAGTCATCTCGCAAGTCGTGGCACACAGTGACTGCCTGATCTGCGCACCTTTCAGATGGGTGTGCTCAGGGAGCCTGGGAAGGGGCGTGAAATGGTCATCATAGAGTGACCCTCACCTGGACTTTCTGTGCCGGGAGTCTACCAGGACTCTGCATACACGCATTCGGTCCTCCTCATAAGGTGGCGAGCTAGGTACCATTATTAGCCCTATTTCACGGAGGAAGAAACTGAGGCAGAAAATGGTTAAATGACTTGTTCGACATCACCCGACGGTGAGTTCCGGAGCCAGGATTTGAATGCAGGAATCCTCAATCCAGAGTTCATTCTCCTTAAGCCTCGACCTGAGAGGGGAGTTACGCTCCGTGAAGCCAACAGCCAGAGCAAAGGGCAGGGAGTAGGGCAAAGCGACGTGCACGGAGCACCCCACACGTGGGGCACCGCGCTGAGCACTGAGGGCACCCGGGGACCAGGCCCAGGCCCTGTGACCCGGGCACTGGCAGGCCGAAGCCAGGAGGGGCTGAGACGGCGGCAGTGCCGGGCTCTGGCGCAGTCACTGCCCGTGCTCTGGGCTCGCCGCTTACCGGGTGGGCTCGCGGGCGAGGGTCGGAGTGTGGGTTGCCCCGGAAACCGCTCCTGAAACAAGAATGGAGGTGTGAATAATTTGGGAGGGAATTCCAGGAAATACGGGTAGTGAAGTTAGAAAATGTATTAGTTATCTATTGCGTAGCAAATGACCCCCACATTTAGTAGCTCAAAACAGGTGACACTTATTATCTAATAGTTTCTGAGAGTCCGGGATCTGGAAGTGGCTTAACTGGGCAGTTCTGGCTCAGGGTCTCACGCGAGATTCCAGTCGAAAAGTCACGCAGGGCTGCACTCATTTGAAGGCTCAACTGAGGCTGGAGGATCCACTGCCAAACTCACTCTTGTCACGGCTGCCAGACTGTGCGCCTCACTGGCTGGCGGCTGGAGGCTTCAGTTCCTCACCACGCGGACCGTCCCATGGGCTTCCTGTGACATGGAAGCAGGCTCTTCCCACAGTGAGTGCAGAGAGAGAGAAATCAAGACCGAAACTACCATGTCTTTTATAGCCTGATCTCAGAGTGACATCGTCACTTTTGTCATACTCTGTTGGACACACAGAACAATCCTGATACTATGCGGGATGGGGGGCAAGGGCGGACACGAGGAGGTGGGGCCTGAGCGGGCCACCTTAGAGGCTGGCTGTGACAGAAAGTGACTCAGGGGAAGCCAACAGAGGGTGTTATCAAGCCTGGTCCCACTGTGGGCGGCTAGAGGTTAATCCCAGGGGAACCCTGGGAGATAGTGTAGGACACGCCTCGGAGTTGTCCCGACCCACAGCGGGGTGCTGGGGCGTTCTCCGTGCAGTCCTCCCCCATCACGGGTTGCAGGCTGCTTCTGTGGGCATTCGCTCCAGCACCTTCAGCTGTGACGTCCCCTCCCTCGCCCTGAGGTTCCCGTCTGTAAGTGAGGATGACGTCAGCGCTGCATGATACCGTGGCCGTGCAGGGTGCTGTCTGGCACACGGCGAGTGCTCAGTAAACCAAGCGGCGACGTGGCCACGGCGGTCGTCCTGGCGGATGGCTGCGAGAGTGACTGAGATGATGTCAGCACCGCCCTTCATAAATCCCCGTTTCCCCACTGTCGTTCCTGCACTCTCTCCAGCGCGGCACAGCACTGCTAAACTCCAGATGATACCGCTCCAGGACTCCGCGCTCTGCTGCCTGGAGGAACCCAGAGACGGACTACGGGTGGGAGCAGGTTATTTCAAAATGTCCTGCCAGCCTCAGCATCCGTGAGAGGCAGGGGCCCAGGGGGCGCAGTGCGGTGTCACACTCGGACTGCTTCCAGTGGCGTGGTCCTGGCCCAGTGCTGCCTCCCCAGGTTCGATCTCCTCCTTAGCAGCACCTCCACGGTAGCTGGATGTCTTGAGGCCCCCTACACGTCAGTAAAGCGATTTGTGAGGCTCCACAGCCAGAAAGGGGCAGAGCCAGGACTCGAAACCCAGGCAAAACTGTCTGGGATAAGATGCCTTTGCCTGTCTGTTCCTCAGTTTCCTCATCAGTAACATGGGAACAAGGTGGGCTGCATGTGTATGTAACGTAGTTAATGCTATTCTGTCGCTGGCTCGAAATTCTTAGTCATTCATAAACAAAGAGCCGGCACTTTCATTTTGCACCAGGCCCTGCAATTCACGTAGCCAGTCCTGCGCAGTAATAACCTCCCCCTCGCAGACGCGTTCTGTTTCCTCTTGCTGTCTGCTCGCGATTCGTCTCCATCCTGCCCTACGGCTTAGGAAGCTGACGCACAGGGGCTACACCTACAGGCTCCCCTGTCCTCCGATGTGTACGGTTGGGGTCAGCCAAGGGGGGGGCAGGAGGAGAGTGCGTGCTCAAGTCCAAGGGCATGCTACCCATCCCCCAGTGGAGGCGTTTCCCCCGGATCCCTCCCCGAGGGGTCACTACAGGCTGGGCCACTCCTCCATGGCGACACAGCTCTGTCATGCAGCCCTCTCCTAAAGCTACCACCAGGCCATGTTCCGGTAACATCTCCTTTCACTGGTTCACTTAGGCCCGTGGTTGCTGGCGCCGGATGGATCGTCACCCTTTCATTAAACTCTCCTCAATTTCCCCAAGTACATGTGTCTTCTGTTTCCCACAAGGACCCAGCCCGATACATTCTTTCATGGAGTTTTTGAGAAGGTTAAGAAAAACCCCACATGTAACACTTGGCACAGTCCCTGGCGCACGGTAAGTACTGAGCACAGTTTCACTGTTACAATCGGTTATCCAGCTCCAAAGGCCAAAAGCTCTGAACCAGTACCCCGCACTATCACAACCCTGCTAACACACCACTAGTAAAAACAGTTCATTTGGTGGAATGCAGACAACCAGAGACAGATGTCTCTAAGGAGTGAAGCTTAGAACCTAAATCGTCGCTAAAGACCTCTTGTTTCCAGCCCATGGGCTCCAGGCTGCTCTCTGATTCTCACCTTGGGAATGAACCTGTCTCTGTCTTCCCTCCCCACTCTCCCCCTCTAAGGAGGTCCAGCCACCCAGCTATGAGGTTGGGTCTCTGCAGCCTTGACCCCCCTCTGGGAAATACAGAAGCCACATAACAAGGCGGAAGCCAGGACTTGGGTTCTCTCTCTAGCCAACCTCACCGGCCAAGGGTGCTAACGGCGGTTGCTGCAGCCCCAGCCCAGAGCAGTGTGAGGACCCTCAAAGGGCAGACTCAGCCCCCGTCACCAGCACCCAGCCTAAGAGACTCCACTTTCAGTGGACTCCAAACTCCTGGAACTACCGCGGCCCTTGGGGTGGCCTTTTGTCCCAGAGCTGTGCCTGTCTTGTTGCCTACTGCATCCTTGCATCCTGGTGCATAAAAGGATGCCGAATGAATGAATGAAGGAATGCGTGAACACTTGAGTCCATAAGCTAGTACAAGAGCCAGCAGAACTCTTCCTGTGTTTTGGGCTCAATCTATTTGAAACAAAGTCCCCCTCCCACCACGTATGGCCCAAAGATGCCATGGAAGAACCCCCCACCCCACCCCACCCCCAAACAAAGCATTTTCCGCCCAGTGGCCTTTTGATTTAGCCAAATAAACGCTCCTCTGGCCCATGACAATTCTGGCTGGGGGAAGAAAACTCTCCACTCTTTCATTCTCTTCCTCTCCCCCGAAGGAATTTCACAGGAACTCTCCAGAGGCACGTCTAGGGAAACCGCAGAGAGGGCTGTGGGGTGGGGGAGCCCGGCAGGGATGATGGGTGCTGCGTGTGGACACTCCCCCAAGCACCCACCTGTGTCGGGCTGGGTTCCCCCAGAGAGAGACCTTGAGACAAGCCAGCGGTCAGTTGAGCAGAGAGCACCGGTAGGGCATGGGGAGGGTGGGGAAGAGAAGGAAGCAGATAAACTTCCTTCCACTCCCGAGCAGGTTCCCACCGTGGGTGGCTGGGGCTCAACGCCCCCAGCGAGGAGCGGGCCTCAAGGCCCCCCAGAGGGGGCAGGAGCCTGGGTATTCACCCTCCAACTCCCATCCGCGTCAGCCGAGGGCCACCGAGAAGTTCCAGCACGTCCGGTCTGTTCTGCACGGCCACAAGTGAGCCCGTGGGTGGAGGGGTGGAGGGCCTGGCAGGGCGAGCTGCCCATGCCACGGCCATCCGGATCGTACCGTTAATCTTCCCACCGCAGGACAGCGCCCCCGTGATGCGTGTGCTGCTCAGGACTGTGTCCTTGGGTCTGCGCTGCTGATGTCTGTGCAGAGCTCTGTCCCTTACGGGCCTCACACAGCACTGTGAGGTCGCGAGAACTGCCACCTGCACTTTACAGATGAGGAAACTGAGGCATGGAGATTACATAACTCTCCCAAGGTCTCACCACTCACTCATAAGTGAAAAAATTAATGAAAATTCCTGCCCTGAAGTAGCTTAAATTCTAGGGAAATAAGACAGGCACTAAACCAAATGTCTCAGTAAAACGTGTCGGGTTGTAAAAGGGGGTAAATGCTCGGAGAAGGAGGGCAGGGCCTGGGCGCGCAGGGTGGGGAGGTGTGGAATCGAATAGGGTGATCACACAGGGTTCCCAGAGGTGGCAGCATTTAAGCCCACACTCGAAGGAGGTGAGGGCAGGAGGCACCCATGTGGCTGTTCGAGGGAGCAGGTTCCAGGCAGAGGGAATAGCAGGTGCCAAGCCCTGAAGCAGGAGTCTGCCCCAGCGGCAGGCCAGCAAGGCCGGGACAAGGGGTGGGCGTCTCAGGCTCAAGAAGCCATGGGGCCAGGTCACGCGGGCATTGCAGGCCACGGCAGGGACATTGGTTTCCCCTCTGACTGAGGTCACTGGTCTGACTTACGTTTAACAGAATCACTCTGGCCACCAGGTTGAGAAGAGAATAAAGTAATGCGTGAATGAATGAATGAGTGAGTGAAGGAATGAATCCATGTGTGCCCTTGTACCTTTCACAGATGAGCCTTGACCGCTTACTTTAATGGAGAGGCAGGAGGCAAGACTTTACGAAACGAGGGGAACCCACTGCGGAGTTCGGAGTTCGCTGCAAGCAGCAGCTGGGCCTGGCGGGGAGCTGCGGTCTCTGCTGTGTCTGCAGCTGCCCTGCCGCCCGCGTTCCCGCCCGCGTTCCCGCCCGCCAGCACAGCCCCAGGGAGTGGCTGTGATCACAGACACGAAAGCAAGTCTCCCGGGAAGATGATCAGAAGCCTTGTGACAAGCGCTGTCTCTCAGTGCGCCGCTTTCAAGAGGCGCCAGGCCGTCCCAGGGAGCCCCTGTCATCCTCCCGCCCCTGGGCCGCCAGGTCGGGCCAGAACCCGCCGGTGCCCAACAGAAGAAACAGCAAGTGTTTGCTGGAATGATAACACCCACGGAGGCCCCGCTGCGACGAAGGGCGGGGACGCTCAGCTGCCTGTGGAGCACACCTTCGGTGCTGGCACAAACCTGGCTGGCAGATGCCGAAGTGCCCCCAGCAGAGCGTTTGCTCCTTTGACTCAAGCGTGGCATCTCTCTCGCTCTCTCTCTCCCCGCGCCCTTTGAATTGCAACTAGGGAAGCTTTGACGAGGGAAGAGGAGCTGAAAGGAGAGAAAAATGAAGGACGAGAAGGAAAGGGAAAAGAAGAAAAGGACCGGAAGCCCCTTGTGTGAGCACGAGCTGCGGCGAGACACACACAGAGGTTTCTATGCTGGTTAGCTAGCTACTAGGTCACGTGATCCATACAACAGCCCTGTGACGTGTCCTATCAATAGGCCTATATTACAGATGTGAAAAATGAGGCTCAGAGAGGTTAAGTGGCTTGCCCAAAGACACAGAGTGGGGAAGAGACGGGGCCGGGGCTCTGTGTTCTAATGTTGATCTTGCCTTCACGCAACAGTGCAGGGTGCATGTTCTGTGCTCAGTTCCTCGGGAGGGTCGGGACCAGGCAGCCTGAGAATGCTGGAGCCCGAGCTCCAGGCCTGGGAGAGTGAAGGGACCTGGAGAGGGCGGGACGCAGGGGAGGAGCCAGCACTCTTCCTGTCTTTGGCCCCCAGAGCTCCCCTCTGGGTCAACCACCTGCCCTCGCTCAGCTCCAGGTGCCCTGGTTTCTCTGCTCACCCACCGCCCATAGCTGCACCATGCCAGGGACCTGGAGAAGACCCGCACACCAGCCCTGCCCTCGTGGGGCTACCAGGGGGCACACACAACCAGAATCCGGGCTGAGAGTTTTTAACTATTCCCAAAGGATACCCTTTGATCTTCTGCAAGCATCTGACTAATTCCATTTGTTCCCCGCCATGCCAGAAGCACACCTCCGTGACATGCTCTGTGCCCGGCCCTGGGGCTATGGTGGCGGACAAGGCGAGGCTTCTGCCAAGGAGCTCTCAGCCAGGCTCCTGGGAGGTGGAAGTGTGCACCAATAGATCCAGAACAAGACTTTACTTCCTTGGAGGCAATCTTTCCAGAGTCGAGTGGAAACCCAGACAGGGCTGACCAGAGAGGGTAGAGTGGGCACTGGGGCTGGGTTTTAAAGCGTAATTTGGAGTTTTCTCAAACCAAGAAGAGAGGCCTGGGCATTCCAGATGGAGGGAAGAACTTGAGCAAAGACCCAGGGGTCTGAACGGTCCTGGTGCAGCCCTGGAACTGCCAGGAGGCCAAGTGGAAAGAGAAGGCAGGTGTGCCCTGCATCTTCTTTTTTCTGCGCCCCACGCAGTCTCTGAAACTCCCCTCGACTGCTGGGGCAATTCCGCTCTGTCCTCAATTTGCATGCCTTGAGTGGTATTTAGTCCAGAATTCCCACTGGAAATCTCACCCCCAATCTGCCAAAAAAAGTATGCAAGTACTCATCCAAATAAAACAGGTCTCTTCCTAGGGGGAACCAGCCACCAAGAACATATCGTGTTCCCTATATGGTTCCTCAAGGGACGGGAGAGTGTTGCTTCCTTCAGCTGGAGGACGGGAGTCGGGAAGCGGCCACCCTTCTGCCTGGGGAGGCTGAATGATTCGGCATGTTACGGGAGTGGAATGGGGGCCAGAGAAAAGTGACGGGTGGCAAGGACAGAGGGGCCGGTTCCAGACGAAGGAGGCCGAAGGCCCAGGCTGGCTGCTGGACATGCTGACAGGGGCAGCCTGGGCCCTGGATGGCACAGCCACTGCAGGCTAGCTCTGGATAAGCACAGAGTTAGCGTTTGGAGCTGTCAGAAGTGATTAATTCATCAAAAACACGCTACATCAGAAAACTGGCCCTGACTCAATGGCTCATTGATACTCAGACTCTGATGGCCGCAGATGCTAATGAAGCCACTTTGAATAAAGGGCGGCCTCTGAGAGCTCCGGCATGAACCTCCCCTCACTTCCCTTGGCAGGGCACCCTCAGGGCCTGGGGGAGGCGACAAAGGGGGCTCTGGGCCTCCAGCGAGGACAGACTCGTTCTTGGCAGCTCTTGGGTGACAGAGCCCAGCGACACTTAGAGATGATTGGTTCCAACCCCTGCCATTTTGCAGATGGAGAAACTGAGGCTCAGGGAGGGGCAGGGGCTTGCCCAAGATCACTCAGCAAGAATGTAGCAAGGCTCTGCTTTAACCCCAGGCCTGAACCCTTCCCACTCTGCTTCTCCGTCTCCCGGCCCCATGTGCCGGGCACTGTGCCGGGCACTGTGCCGGGCTGAAGGAAGGACAGAAAGCTGAGCAGAGCATGACCACAGCCCTCAGTCAACAGGTGGTCGTTTGTGGGAGGGCAGCAATCTCATCTTATTCAACTCCATGCTCCAGCCCCCTGCCCAGGGCCTGGCATAGTAAAATGTAGAACGAATTCATGAATGAGTGAACTGTAATTTGTGCCAGAATGGGAACATGTGTGTTAACCAGGTACAAATACTCTGTGAGTCTGGAGGAAGAAGAGATCAAGGAAGGCTTCCTGGAGGAAGGAGCATCAGAGCGGGCCTTCAAGTAAAGAGGCCCAGACTGGCCCTGCCTGGGCTGCTCTAGCAGCTTCTCATTTCATCCTGATAAGCACCCAGTGATGATTGTAACAGTGATTATTCCTATTGTGCAGATGAGGAAACTGAGGCCCAGTCAAGTTAAGTCCTTTACCCAAGGTCTCATAGCCAGAAAGTAAAGGAGTTGAGACTCGAACCCGGGTCTTGCTGGCTCCAAGCCCACACTCTCACCAGCAGCTGGAGGCCCAGCTCTAGGAGCCCGACAAGGATAAGTCTTCCTGAACTCCCCCCGGATGTGGCCACTCACTCCCCAAACCTCCCTGTCACTCCATCCCATGGTCACTTGCCCCCTCCTGCCCCGGGTTCCAGTCAGGTGTGTCTGTCGGGGGCCATCACGGTATCACCACACCCACACCCAGCATGGGGTTTGCAGGCTGGGAGCCCCCGTATGCCTGGTGAGGGGCCGTTAATCCAGACACCTCTGTGGAGGGCCTCCGCGAGGACCCCACGCACGGACACCCACAGGAGCCCGCGCCCGGCACACGGTGAGCACTGTCCGGGAGCGAAGGGGCCATTGGGCTGTTCATCGTTGTTTGCACCGGGCCAGCCTCCCTTTCTGGATTCAAAGTCGTTCCTGGCAACCACAGAGGGGTAGAACAGAGACGATCACACAGGCCCGGGAGGCTCGAAGCCAAGATTCCTGACTCTTGACTCCCCAGGAAGTGCTCCTTGTCCTCAGAAAACTGCTCAGTCAGCAAGGGGAAGGTCTGTGTCCTCTGACAACATAAAGGCCCCCTCGTGAAACATCCAACTGCTGTTCCACCGGGGGATGTATCTGTTCCCCATCCCGTGCTGCCCCTGCCCCTCCCGGTCCCGATGGGAGGCTGGAGGCCCCGCAGTCGGACGAGTCTGGGGTGTGTGGGAACGTGTGTGTCCAGGGGAGATGCGAGTGCACGCGCGTGAGCACAGGGTGTGAGAACAGAGCATGTGACCGGCACGTGTGAAGCGCGTGAGTCGGCAGGAGTGGATGGGGTGTCATTGCAGTCAGCCGAGGCTGAGTCTCGCGGCAGTAACAAATGGCCCCGATCGCAGCGGCTCACAGCAGCAGATACTTATTTCTCAGCATCTGCCTGTTAATGTGCTGTCACCTACAGCTCTGCTTTCTGTCAGCTGCACCTGGAACCCAGAGCAGACGGGCAGCCACTACCTGGAGGCTGCCGGTCACTGTGGCGGGGGAGGAGAGCACGGAGGAGCCTGAGCTGGCTCTAGCAGCTCCCACCAGAAGTGACGGCCAGCTCCTCCACCTTGTCCCAAGGCCATGGTTACCTCGGCCGGGGCTGACTACAACAGGACGGGAAGGGGGATCCTTCCCCAGGGTGGGCCAGGAAGCACCTGCGACAAGGACACAGCCGGCACCCCGGGACTCTGTGGGGAAAGCACACGGCCCCTTGCATGGGCTCACTGAGAAAGAGCAGGTGTGCAAATGCAGCTGTTGAGCGCCTTGTCCTCCGGCTGCGGACACATGTAGGCTGGTGTCTCAACGTAGGAAAGTGTGTGGGCGCTGCATGTGAGAGCCCGTGGGCGAATGGGCAGATGCAAGTGTGCGTGCGAGGGGGCACTGGGGAGGCGAGTGTGCACACTCACCCTAGTCGCTGCGCGAGGTCTGCCTGTGCGCACACTGAACGCCCCCCGCATTCACGCCCAGACCTGCGCTCCCTTCCAGGGGGAAGAGGCTCTCGCAGATGGGAGGTGAGATGCTCAATTTCCCAGCTGATGGTTTAGCAGGTTCATTCACCCCTCATTTGTGGCCATCTGTCACCTTCCACCGGTGGCTGTCTCTACCTGGTCTGTGCACCGCGGCTGCAAAAGAACAGCAGCAGAACGGGAAGGCGCGGATTCTGTCCTCAGCTACCCACTCCGAAGATGGGGTCCCCTCCCAGCCTCAGGACCGACCCTCTCAGAGCTGCCTTGAGGGACGGGAGCGCAGTGGGGGACAGGCCAGCCCTGAGCCGTCTCCAAGGATGGGTCTCTTCCAGAGGGATTCGGGAGTCTCCAAAATGCCTTAGACTACCCCAAACCTCCAGCAGCCTTTTCCTCCTCCCAATCAGCCTCCCCCTTCCCTAAAGCGACCTCCAGCCACAGCTAGTGGCCCTAACGATTGCTGCGAGAGCGGCCGCTCCCCGGGGCTGGCCTTGCGCCAGGCTCTGTGCTCAGCACTCAACACACATCGTCTCATTGAACGTCACAAAACCCAAGAGACAGGCGCTACGGTTCTCCCCATTTGACAGATGAGGAAACTGAGGCACAGAGACCTGCCCAAACTTGCACAGCCCCCTTATAGCAAAACCGGGGTGTTTGCTAAGGCCTCCCTGTTCAGCCCTTTTTATTGGGTCCGGGCTGCTCAGGTCACTTCCTCCAGGAAGCCCTCGGGACAATAACGTGGAGGGGCCGGGCCTGGGCTGGGGCCGTGGCAGGACAGCAGCCCTGTGTGTGGATGCCGGGGGAGGTGGAGCAGGGGGTCCAGGTCACCTTGTCGTCTTTTCCGGCAACGCCCCACTCCTGTCCCCGTGAGGGACACTCTGCCACACAGGCTCCTCCCGGGCTTTGAGTTCTGCTTCTGACACATCCTCTAAATGAGCCTTCGAGCCCGTGGATGATTCGTCCTGTCCCTGTCAACCGCCGCCTGTGTCCCGTCACCCGGGGTGGAGTTCAGGCTTGTGCGTGCCACACAGGCCCTGCCAGCCTCTCCAGCCGTGTCGCTGCACGCCCCTTCTCTCCTGCTGCTGCGCCTCACGCCTGCTGCCCTTCTCTGATCCTTTGCACGTGCCGTTCCCTTGACCCCGAGCCCTTCCTCTTCCTCTCCACTCCCCCTGCTAACTCCTGCCACCAGCTCCAGGTCAGGGACCCGTCTCTATGCTCCCACAGCCCCTCCCCCCAAGCGTGGGCAGTTCCCCACTCCAGGAGGTGGCCGCGCCTCTGCTGCTGGGCGGCAAGTTCTCTGTTCCCTGCCCCAGGCCAGGCTGTTCTAGGGCCGGCCACAGGAGACAAACAAGAAGGTAGGATGCGGAGTGACTCGGGCTGGGCAGCGAAAGGCCATCAGGGAAGGCTGGTGACAAGTGTGCAGAGCATCCTGAAGGATGGAGGACCGGCCACACGAAGCCCTGACAGGAGGCGTGGCCGGCAGGTGGAACGGGCTTGGCGCGTTGAGGGCACGACCTCGAGGCTGGAGCGTAGACAGCTGGGGCGACAGGGCTTCAGCGGGGGAGCAAAGAGTTCCATGAAGATTTTTATTTCATCTTTGAATGCTCCAGGCCACCTCGTCCAGAGAGCCCCTGACTGCCCATCCCTGTTTTTATAGGGCAAAAACAGCCACAGACACTTTGCAAGCAAGTGGGCGTGGCTGTGTTCCAATAAAACTATATTTATTACAAACAGGCAGTAGGCAGAATTTTGCCTTTGGGCTATAGATTGCTTACCCCTGTCCTAGGTAACCCTTCAGGCAGGACATTTTAGATTGTGAGCAACAAAATCCAAAAGCTAACTTGTGTAAGATAAACACTATCGCTGGCAGAGGGGCTTACTGGGTCACGTAAGGGAAAAGTTCCAAGGAAACGTCAGGCATGGCAGGATCCAGGAGCTCAGACGATATCCTTACGACTCATTGTAACTGAATTTCATTCTCGCCATCCCTTGACTCTGTTTTGGCTTTGTTTTTAGACAGGTGCCGTTCCTATGGGAGCACCAGCACACCAAAGTGGCTCATGGTACGTGTCCCAGTCTCTCCTGTGCCTCCTCCCCTCACAAACGCCAGCAAACACGGGTGCGCGGCTCATCAGGCAGCCCCGAGCCTCTCAGAATCGCAGCTATGAGCAGAAGCCAAGTTCACGCCTGGCCCTTTCCTGCCTCCTGTGCCAACCTCCACCACACCCCTCTGGATCCTGGGGCTTTGTACGGCGAAAAGCAGGTAGCCGCGGGGTCCGTCCTAAGCAGCCCCTTCCTCCCTCCTCACAGCCTGCGCCCTTTGCTCTGTCTGCTGACGAGGGCTGGCATAGCACGTTCGCGTGTCTGGAGACAGCGTGCGGTTCTGCAAACCGTGCTGCGGGGCTGCACCACACTCCCTTCCCTTGAGGCATCGACCTTCTCCCTACCGCTAGGGAAAGGGACTTTGCATCTGACCCCCTGGGAACTGGGTTAGAATCACCTGACCTAGAAATCACGATGGCCAGTTGGCTCGTCACAAAAGAATGAGAGTCATTTATTCCTCTTCTGTTCTCCTAAGAGAAACTCAGATGTGTGTTGCAAAGACTGGGGGCTTCCCGCTGAGTGCGCCACCGAAGGGGTCCGCTGCCGGGAAAGCAGGCCCCAGAGCTGCCCTGTAGGGCGGGCAGCCCGTGTCCAGGTGGACGGAGCTGGCTGCAAACGCGACTGCCTCTCTGTGAGACAGTGTGCGACCTCAGGGAGACACGTGGCCTCTCTGGGTCTCCACGAGCAGCTGGGATTGTATTGCAAGAGGCATATCTGCCCGAGGCGTCTTGTTTGGTCAAAACTGGAGGCTGGGGAAGGGGGCGGAGGGAGCGGGAGAGAGAGAAACTGTGTGAGCGAGAGTGTCCCCTGCCACGCAGCCTGCCGTGGCAAGGAGCTGGAAGCACCTGAATAACCTTCAGCGAGGGATGCACACGGCACCTTGAAGGCACACTCTGGAATACTCGCCGCACTTCTAAAGAACGAAGTGGGTCTGCTGGTCATTAATACGTGCCAATACACGAAGGTCGCCGAGATGTTGCTGAGTGCAAAAAAGAAAGTGGC
>RJWJ010029007.1:0-20982 GCA_004363605.1 Indri indri | reverse complement strand
CAAGTAGGAACATGAAATTCTTTCAGTAGGCATTACGCTCCAAACTATATTTAACTAAGGAAGTTTAAGGTTTCTGGGTCAATTAAAGAATGTAAGAAATCTCTAATTAGGCCAGGCAAGGTAGCTCACACTTGTAATCCTAGCACTCAGGGAGGCCGAGGCAGGAGGATTGTTTGAGCTCAGGAGTTTGAGAACAGCCTGAGCAAGAGCTAGACCCCGTCTCTACTGAAAATAGAAAAATTAGCTGGGTTTGGTGGTGCTTGCTGTAGCCTCAGTTACTTGGGAGGTTAAGGCAGGAGGATCACTTGAACCCAGGAGTATGAGGTTGCTGTGAGCTATGATGACACCACCGTACTCCACCTGGGGTGACAGAGCCAGACTCTGACTCAGGAAAAAAAAAAAAAAATCTCTAATTAATCACAGAAATAAAAAATAGAAATGGATTCCTTTATCTTTTTAAAATTTCTTAGGATTCAAGCGGATTTTATTATGGTATGAATTGTTCTTTAGCCTCGTTAAACAACAACAACAAAAAGCCTAGAGTCTTTATATAGGTTGAATACCAGTACTCTACCTGAATTTTTATTTGAAAGAGGGTAAATGGGAACCCTCAAATGATGGATTTTCATATTTTGGATCCCAAAGAGGAATTTCAATATTTTCAGAAAATATTGCTAAAGACATTCTATTATTTTCTTACCTAATTATAAAATGTTAATGTTGGCTACGAAGATGATAATAAAAACAACTCCTCTGCAGGAATGTTGGCACATATGTATTCATAAGAAAAACTTGATTATCTCTTTTCGCCTGGACACATTTTCCCTTTTCCCCTTCTCATTTCTGTAAATATGACTTTCTGTTTTCACTTGAAAATAAGAATTCTGCCTTTATTGAATAGCAAGGTTTTTTTTTGTAAATCAAACTCCTAAAACTCAAGGTTTCTGTGTTTTAAAGAAATTTAGAAAAATAATTTGTTTTGCGTATATGTCTCAGTTATACTTCAAATTAGGATTTTATAAACTCAAATGAATATATTACCAACACACTATTCTTAGACTTGTGAAACAGATTCCATAGCAATTACTAAAGTCCAAAGTTATCATTAACAATAGCAAAGTTTAGAAAGAAAAACATATGACTATATAAACCAAAATGCCTTAATCAATTTTACTTATATTTAACTCCCATGAAATGGAAATAATTTGGTAAATTTGATTAGTCTAGATTATGATTCCCAAACTGTTTCATGACATGGCACACAAAGAAAATACTAACACTGGTTACGTATAGCACATTGGGATAAGCAGATGGTGGCTACTCAGGGCCCAAGGGAATCTGGTCATCCTAGTCCTTCCCAGCCATCCTGAGACTGTGCAGGTAGACGTCTTGGCACACCTGTAATCCATATCTTGACATGTCTGTAATCTATTTTGTGGCTAAATGCTAACTCAGAGTGACTGGTAGGATACTATGGTCTAGAGCAGCAGTCCCCAACTTTTTTGGCACCAGGGACCAGTTTCATGGAAGACAATTTTTCCATGGACTGGGGGTGGGGTAGTGTGGGGGAAGGCATGGTTTGGGGATGACTCAAGCGCATTACATTGATTGTGCAGTCAAACCACTCTGCTAATGATAATCTGTATTTGCAGCTGCTCCCCAGCACTAACATGACTGCCTCAGCTCCACCTCAGATCATTAGACATTGGATTCTCTTAAGAAGCACACAACCTACATCCCTTACATGCGCAGTTTACAGCTCCTACAACAATCTAATGCCATGGCTGATCTGACAGGAGGTGGAGCTTATGCGATGATGCCAGCAATGGGGAGCGGCTGTAAATGCAGATGAAGCACCCCCCACCCCCCACTGCTCACTTCCTGCTGTGCAGTTGGTTCCTAATAGGCCACGGACCAGGGGGTGGGGATCACAGGTCTAGAGAATCAAATTGGGCTATGAGAATTCCTAAATGATGTGACTATTTGTCCAAAAAATATTACATAAAGGTATTGGAAACAGAATATTAAAAAAATCAGCGGCTTAATCTATGTATTTGCAAGTATGAATTGTATAAAGTGGTGTTTTTTAGGGTAATTTAAAAAAACAGAAATAGTCTGGCCAATAAGAAGAAATAATTGGATGAACACTTAAACTTCTATCACAGAACTACAGATTCATAGATGTATGGATTAAGAATGTACTTTAGAAATCATCTTATTCAACTTCTTGTAAAATTGATGATGCTGAGGCCTTGAGTAATCGATAATACCATTTGTCTCAAACTTACACTGTGCAAAGATTTCGCATACTTATTCTAATTTGAATCTTCTAGTAACCCTAGGCAGCACTGCTGGTATCCCTATTTTTTAGGAGTTGAACCAGATTCAGAGAGGCTAACTGACCCCAAATCACTGTTTTTCAAAGTGGATAAGGAAGCCCACATCTTGTACTTTTCTGCTGCATCACAGAATGCTCCATCATAATCACATGGGGGATGTATATTGCCTTTGATACAAAACAGTTTCTAGTTCCGTGAATATTTTCACTGAAGTCAGTTCTGTCTTAGGTTAAAGAATTTGCTCAAATGAGTAAGTTGCATTTGCTCCGAAGAAATGTCTTCTGCCCCCACCACACCCACATACCTAAAGTTTGTGAAACCCTCCCCAACATTCTTCAGAGTATGCGGAACTCTTGAGGTTTTAAAGCAGTGACTCCCAGAAGTTATGTCAATGAGGACGATATGGAAAGAAGAAAGGGATACAACTGCATGTCTTCAGCTCTCTGGGAAGAAGGTGTCAGGGGAGCTGCCTATCCTCTGGCCCGTCAAATGCATGACTACATTGTAAAGAAGGTGTACAATTCTAGGTCAGTAAGCCTCAAATTTAAGGAAAGGCACCCCTTCTTCATACTCCTCTTTCGCTCCCTCCCCAACTCCTCCCTGTCAATGGCTTGGATCCAGAAGCGTTGAGAAAGAATGGAAAATCAGATGTTTTCAGTGATCTAAAAATTGGTGGATCCATAGTTCTGAGCTTAAAACATCTCCATCTCTATTTTTTTTAATTAAAAGTAAGTCTTGTATCCTCTGCTCTGGAAAACAAACATCATTATTTACCCATAAATGCATAGACTCACAACACCCATGTGTTTTATCTAATGGCTTGTGCGCCCTAACAAATATTTAGAAACAAAGACATTCTTCATAAGTTCTTCTCCCTCTGAGAATTTTGCAGTTCTGGGATACCCTGTTTAAACAAGAAATCTGTGTTTTCAAATACCTGTTCAGGGATCACTGTGCTTGTTTTAAAAATGTAACTGTTGGAAGTGGATATCTTTCCTTTCTGCTTCCACTTCCTTCTCTTTCACATAGGATGCGTTCATTCTCTACATCTGATTGAAAAAATGTTCTACATTCCCACAGTAGGGTGGAGTCTATTTCGTCCCTTCCTTATGAGAGTAAATGTATAAACAGTGAGTCCTTGAATACTATGTTAGGGTGAACAACTGGTATGAATAGGGAGAGTGCATTTCTCTTATGTCCCCTAGCTCAGTCTTTCTGAGTAAAACAGATAAAGTTAGATGCTCTCTCACGTTGCTTTGGTGACACTGGCACCACGCCTGTCAGAGGAAAGCCACGTCGCTGTTCCCTAGGTGAAGACTAGTTGCGCCTGGAAGCCCTGGTCGCACAAGTGGGGGCCATTTCAAATCAATTTGCTTTACCCAACCATATTTCTGTGTAATGGGGATGCTATCTACTGTCATTTGATTGAATTTAGTGGGAAATTAATAAATAGACCTAGAGACCTTTCCTTCCTGTAAATCCTGTCACCTTCCTCTCAAAGCTTATTCCATCATTCTCACACTCACTTTCGGCTTCTTTCCCTTTTTCTGAATTCCTCTTTTCAGGAATCCTGTAGCTGTACCATATAGGAAAAGCTATGCGCTTTTCAGGTTAGAGATTCTTGCTGAAACCACAGATTTTTTTGGTCTGGGTTAATTTGGGTTAGTTCAGAGCGATTCTAACAGAGGCATTAGTAAGCCCCTACTGATTTCATTTACAAAATACTTGCCATCACTGTGACAGGTCCTGTGAAAGTCACAAAGAGTACATTTGCCCCAGGAAGTTAATCATTGGTCTTTCATTTGTGGACTTTATTTCACAAAAGGAAAAAGAAGGTGTGACACATACCTGTCTCGAGTAAAGACAATGGCATCCTATAGTAAGAACCACAGCCAGAAACGCACAGGCTAGTCACGGAAACCTGCGCAGCGAGGCAGGAAACCGTCACCAGAACAAAACAGCCCGTGCCTCTGTCCTGGTGGGGAGACAGCTCCTCACTGAAAGAACTAGGGCTGCTATCGGGAAGGAGGATGGATCTGGAAGGAAGTTCTGAATCTGAATTTCTGCTCTCCTAATTAACTAGTTGTGTGGTTTTTGAGAAGCTGACGTCCTCTGTGAATGCTAGTTTCTCATCTCTAAAATATAATGGCCCTGCCTATCTTCCAGGGTTGCTGTTATTATCAAATGACTTAAAATGAGTGGAGTGCTTGATCAGCTTAAAAATGCCTTATAAATATTAGGAACTTTAGTATTTTGGTCTTTATTTATAGAAAATATTCCATGCTCTTACATCAGAGGAAAAGTGACCTAAGGTTTTCTTAGTGTCTCTACCTCATTTGGTGGCACAACTGTCATTCTGTGAACAGAGAGATGCATCCGGAGGCCATATGTACCCTGTCTTCCCACTTATTACAGCACCTTCCCCAATCATCAGATCTGATCAACTGATTACCTACCCTGCTGATTTTATCATCAAATTATTTCTTGATTTTGGTCCCTTTTCTCCATTCCTTCCATGCCTTTGTCATCTCTTTTCCAGATCATTGAAATAGCTTTTAATGGTCTTTCTGCCTCATCTGTTTCCCCTTAAATTCACTTTAAACTCACCCAGGCACCAGAATCATCTTCTTAGATGCTAGCCTAACTATGTCTCCTCCCTGTTCGCAATCCAATACCTTCCCAAACACGGCCCTCGTATTAAAACACCTCCTAAATTCAAGAATCTGCTGATCTCTGCGCAACCAACTCCACTCCTACTAAAACAGTTGATCCCTTTTTATGCCCTAAGAAAGTTCAGGCAACAGTGAAGCCTTCCTTGATCTCCTGCTGCCACTCACACACCTATTTCCCTTCCCCAGAAATCTCATGTCCCTTCCCTGGACCGTACGAATACCCAGAGCATATCTTTATCTTCGAACAATCCTTTTCCCTCTAAAGCCCACTTGGACTCTGGCACACCACAGGGGCTTAGTCAATGTCTAGATGGTAATGTACTCTTTTATGGGCATTTCTTCAACCCAAATTTGAATAATATTTAAAAAAAAATTTTTAAGTATTAAAAAAAAATGAATTGGCTACCTGACCCTTTGGTATTTGCAACCACATCTAAACATCTAGTTAGCAATTGCCCAGGAGACGATCTTTTCATATTTGCATATCATAGTATAATCTGAGAAATATTAGGACATTTAAATGCCTTTTCCAAATGACATACAATCTTTCATCTTTTATTTATTTATTTATTTATTTATTTGAGACAGAGTCTCACTCTGTTGCCCTGGCTAGAGTGAGTGCCTTGGCGTTAGCCTAGCTCACAGCAACCTCAAACTCCTGGGCTCAAGCGATCCTACTGCCTCAGACTCCTGAGTAGCTGGGACTACAGGCATGCGCCACCATGCCAGGCTAAGTTTTTCTATGTATTTTCAGTTGTCCAGATAGTTTCTTTCTATTTTTTAGTAGAGACGGGGGTCTCGCTCTTGCTCAGGCTGGTCTCGAACTCCTGAGCTCAGGACGATCTGCCTGCCTCGGCCTCCCAGAGTGCTAGGATTACAGGCGTGAGCCACCGCGTCCGGCCTTACAATCTTTCATCTTTAAAAGCCTTTACTTTTCCACTGAGCCTCAATTTGTCTGAAAGATCATTTTCATTCAGCAGACTTTAAAAAAATAATGAAAAGTTGTAGATACCTGGCTGTATTCCCAATCAGTCTGAAAGCCATTTCTTAGCTTTTAAGTTGTCTTTTCTGAGAACAATGGCTTAGGTATTTTGACTCGGAAGCGGCCCCCTCAGCCTTCCAACAAGTCAGATGGCAGAGAGGTGAGTGTGTGGGCAGTGGGAAGACTCCACTGACAGATGTATCTCTGTCATCTTTTCAAAGACAATCCTGGGCACTAGAAGGGACCCAGCTGCAGGGCTCAGGCCTGGCTTATCTCACTTTGTTTTGGAAATAAATTAAAGCTTGCAAAAAAAAGAAGACTACAATGTTGGAAGGTTTTGACATGACAGGACTGATGTCTGATGTCTCTCAAGGTCTCATTTTTGCTCAGCACTTTGTCTCCAAGCTCCTCGTCTTGGAAACCACCACTAAGTACCCCTCCCTCACCTTCCAGACAGGTGCTTGCAGACTTGGTCAACTGCCTGACTACATAGGGCAGACGCCGGAACGATGGCATCTTCAGAAACGGGTTCTGGCCTTAGCATATGATTACTCTTAAGCTAGAAATCTCAAACCAACCTGACGGTCACTGATGGTAGGTAAACAGACGTGGCTGCTGAAGGGTTTGGCTTCTGTAGCACTGTACAGGAGGACAGGGTGAGAAGTGTGTGCCTGGCCCAAGAGCTCAATACCACAAAAAAAAAAAAAAAAAAAAGGCAAAACAAATCTCAAAAACAATAAGCAAACAAATAAAACAAAAAGCAGGCTGAGTACCCTTTTCCTGGAAAAAAAGAAGGAATTTTCTCAGGTTGGATAAAATTTCAGTTCCAGATACAGTTAAAAGGGCCCTGAAAAGACACGGCCTTTGAGTAATTTGCAAATCAGTGCAGAAGGTGAGAAGTTGGAAGTCAAAGTTGCCATTGTCTTAAACTGTGCAAAGCACTACACGTTGCACACTCTCATTCCAAATATGCAGATGTTAGCCTGAGTGTTCCCTGACGTGTTGGCAGGATACGAAGCATTTCTGTGGGCTGCTTCACCCTTTGTGGTAAAAATGGGCAGCACATGAACTTTAATAGCAGACAATAGTTTAGTTACGAGGGAGAATCTTCTTGAATGATTTACATTCTCGGAGTACCCCTAGGATGCTCACACCCACGCTGAGAGTAGAGCTAAGAATTTTTATATCCATTTAATATGATATACTCTTGGAGACCAGAAGCTGTATCAGGAAAAATCTTTTAACAGAATTGTGCATATTTAATGATAGTTTCTGGCAATAGAAATCTATTTTGTAGAACACTGAGTTGAAGTTATTGAGAAGAAATGTATGAAACTATTAAGTGATTGATGCCTTGGGGATAAGAAGCAGTTTCCCGCCAGGGAACCGGCATTCGTTCAGCAAAACTCTAAGCAGCCCTACTGTGTACCAGATGCAGCCAGGGATACCCAGAGATCCCTTCACTAGCTAACCTTCTTTCCATCTGCAGAGAAAAACAGAATGCTTTGAAAGGCCTGGCTTGATGGCTTTTGCCTTCCCCCAAGAGCACAAATGCCTCTTAACTTTTTTTATGGGGTTTTAGGCTAATCACAACAAGCCTTTGATTTTAATATTACATCAGAGACAGACTGGGGGTGAAAAATAACCACATCCCTTCCAACTTGTTTGGTTTGGAACAAATGGTCCAAGGGCCTTCAGAGCTGGGTTTTACCATTCTTCACAGCTCAATATAACCCTGGCCTTGCTGGAATTATAGTTATCAGTTATCAGGATCCGCGATAGCTTTTGCACAAAACCAAGCATATAGAAGACTGTATTGAGCCAAATGAGTGTTCTTAATCACCTGGCCAAGCTTGGTTCGAATCCATAATTTTCCTAATATTAGTACAACCAGATTAATCAATTTGCACATCTAAATCTTACTTGTACTGAAAATTATTCTAATTAGTAATAAATCTATAGTTTCCACAGGTCAAACAGGTAGTTTTCCATTTTCCTTTAGCATTCTTTTTCCATTTTCTTACTGTAGAATGCATTTAAGGATCATGCAATGCATTCTCTTCACTTAGAGGGTAGAGAAAGCATGAATTTCTTTCTGTTTATGAGCATATTTTTCTAACAGTTATTAAAACTAACAAAGTATTTAATATTTGTTGTCATTTTGTAAAACAAGGGGGTTAGTGACCTGTTTTTCACCGTGCTAATGATTCTATTGCATTCCTAATGCTGTCCAGTTTTTCTTTTTTAAAGAATGAAGGTTTTTTTTCCCTCCCAAATACTGAAAATTCTTTTAAGGTCACTGAAACTTAAAACTTTCTCATGTGCCTGTTTGTTTTGAAACCATTATTTTAAGACATAGAATGACTCATTTCCCTATAAGACCCTCAGACAAAAAAAAAAAAAAAAAAGACTTTTTAATGAAAAGTTTAAAAGTTTGAGGTTATAAGAGTGACCTGAAGTACAACTTTGTAATTTAAATGCTATTACACTTTACTGAATGAAGACTAACCATATAAGGGTTTGTTTCTCAATGTTTTTGAGTGGAGAAGCGGTGACTTCATCAACACTTTTGCTTCCTAACTCCTCACTTGTTCCTCATGGAGTTTCAGCAAAGCTAGAAATTATGCCATTAAAGGCCATCAGCTGGCATGTGAGCCTCAGGACTTCCTCTGAAGAGCTGTCACTGCTGTTAAGGATGTGACTTCCCAAGCCTGGCAGCAATGCCGTTGCCCCTTGGAGAGGAGGCAGTGTGTCTAATCAGCCTGGAACAGCCTCCCTTTCCTGGAGTGATGCTGAGCTGTGCAGACACTACACAAACAGAAACGAAGAGGAAAAGTCTTCTTGGTAATTACAGACAAAGAGAAAGAGAAAGTATTGATTGTAATGTGCCTACATTTTAAAAACGATTCCAGCATAAAAAATACTTCCAAGATAAAATCAAGTGACGATGTAGGGTCCCCTAGATTCTCTCAATCACAGTCAAATTGACTTTTCAGCTTCCATATTAATTAATGTAATCACAACACCAAAGCAGACAAATGTATTGACTAAGAAGGACTTTCTGTGGAGCTCGATATACATGAGGTTTGGAAGGAAATAACATGACCTTAAAAAATGAGAAATCATTTTTTTCTCCACCAGAAGGGAACAGTCAGTGGGTTGGGATGGAGGTGGAGGAGAGGTGGGCGGGGGCTTGGGTGGAAAATCTGCCATGAGAACAAAGACTATCTTCAGAGCTCGTTGTGGGCAGAGCGGGATACTCCACCCAGCGGGTGGGGAAAAGAGAAATTAAAAAGGAGTACTGTTATTATGGAGACAGCAACGTGTTTGGAAATTGTCCATTTATACATACATGCGAACATAAAGATAAGAGAGCTTTTAAAGCTCAACACTCACAAAGCCACATGGGGCAGTTGGAGGAGATGGAGAACAGGAGTGAGCTAGGTGTGTCTGTTGGGAAGTCAACTTTCTTTTTATTACTTTGGACTATTTATTCATTCCAGGTCCAAAATAACTACTGAAATTTCTGAGTTTTTTTCTTTTTCTTTTTCTTTTTTTGAGAAGTCCATTTTGAGTGGTGTTTGGGCAGCTTGGTGGGCAAGAACATAGGTTCAGGCAGACCTGGGTTTAAGTCTCAAATATGCCTCCTGCCCTCTGAGTGTCCTTGGGCAAATTACTCACCTTCTCAATTTTCCCTTCTGTAAAATGGGGTAATCATCATGCCTATTACCTCCTGTCACTCTTGTGGGGATTAAAGAGCTGGCACGAAGGTGACAGTGCTAGCATTCTGCCAGGCACAGAGTAGGCCCCAAGAAGTGCCTTCTTTTCTTGTGCCACTCCACCCCTTCTCAGCACCTGCTTGTGCAGGACACCAACAACTTCAACCCCCTTGGAGAGACCAGTTGTCTAATGATATGTTGGTTAAATGGATAGAAGATGGTTACTTAGCTATGGGTCAACGCCAGTATTGAGCTTTAGTTAGATTTTCATTTTTCTAAGACAGAAGGACCAGATTATGTGTCCGTCAACAACCTGAGACTCTGAACTCTGGAAAGAGGTACAAGTCTTTGGAATTGTGCATCTGGTTACTTGAGTACAGGAAAAGCAATCAAATCCTTGGAGAACCTCTGAAAATAGTCTTAGGCAGTGGCAGTTTTTTTTTTTTTTTTTGAGCCAGAGTCTCACTCTGTTGTCCGGGCTAGAGTGCCATGCCATCAGCTTAGCTCACAACAACCTCAAACTCCTGGGCTCAAGCGATCCTACTGCCTCAGCCTCCTGAGTATCTGGGACTATAGGCATGCGCCACCATGCCTGGCTAATTTTCTCTCTATGTATATTTTTAGCTGTCCAGATAATTTCTTTCTATTTTTAGTAGAGAGGGGGTCTTGCTCTTGTTCAGGCTGGTCTTGAACTCCTGACCTTGAGTGATCCACCCACCTCGGCTTCCCAGAGTGCTAGGATTACAGGCGTGAGCCACCGCGCCCGGCCAGTGGCAGTTGTTTTGATCGTGATTCCATCAATGAGAAGTTAAGGTGCAACTGGCATAACCATGTAATAATAAGCAAGTTTTTGTTTTCTGGGGATTTCAATTTTTTCATTTGTATAAGGGATTGTGGTTATATCTAATTATCTCCACATGAATCTCCATGAATAGCAGATTGAGCCTTCCCAGCAGTCCACCATGTCTAAGACTGCATGGACAGTGGCTGTCCATTAATACGTATCCAAAAAATATCAAAGAAATGAATGAATATGGAGAATAGTCTTAGACATGCTGACTTCTGTTCGCTCAGAGTGCCTGATGTTGAGTGTGCTGACGAGCCTGACATTTGGTGACAAATCCTATACTTGATGTTAGCAGTGAGACAAGACAATGACTGGAGTTGGGAGTCGAGCAAGACTCTCCTGGGACAGAGGCAAGGGCAGATTGTCTGCTGCAGTTATAACTGAATGTATTTACTGAGTTTATCTCATCTCTCTGTTGGTCTTGCCCTGAAGCAGAAAACGAGGCCCAATCGCCCAACAGTACCATGGGTAAGTTGACAGTAAGTGCGGTAGGCAGCCTCCAACAGGGTCCACACTGATTCTGGCCTCCTGGTATTCATGCCTTTGTGCAGCTCCCTCCCACGCCGAACATGGCTGACCCAGGAAACCATGACAGAAGTGAGAAAATGTGACCTCTGAGAAGAGATCGTAACAAACTTTGCAGCTTCTGCCTTGTTCTTTTGAATTACCTGCTCTGGGGGAAGCCAGTGGCCATGTTGTGAGGACGCTCAAGCTCCCCGTGGAGAGATCCACAGGGCAAGGAACTGAGGCCTCCTATTAATGGCCAGCACCAAGCTGGCAGCACATGAGTGGGCCCTCTTGGAAGGGGAGCCTCCTACCCCACTCAGTCCCTCAGATGACGGCCGGGATTGCAACCTCATGAAAGACCCTGAGACAGAACCACCTGCTCAGCTGCTCCCACATTCCTGACTCTCAGACACTGTGTGAGATAATCAACATTTATTGCCGTTTTAAGCCACTTACATTTTAGGATCATTTTTAATGCAACAGTAGATAACTAGTACAATAAGCTTCTAAAAAAGATGGATTTCATGAGTGACCAATGCTGCCATTCACTCACAGTGTTACAGTTACAGTGATACTTATTGATACTTCGTGAGAATAGAGAGTAGAGGTGTCCTAAAATTTAACAGCTGCATCAGAAATAGTTAAAAGGAAATTTCTAATGGTTTTTCAGAAGAGCCTCACCTCTTTTTCCTTTCATATAGCCAAGTACTCTTTGAGCATCTAGCTTAGTGGTTTATAAGAAACATGGGCTTTGGGGTCTCACGTGGGCTTTGCCCTTTGCTAGCAGTGAGACCTTGCACAGGTTAATCTGGATCTCAGTTTCCTTGTTAGTAAAGTTGTCGTAGTAGTACCAACCTCATGGATGCCATGAGGTTTAAAATCACCTCATATATGTGAAGTGCTTAGGGGAATCTCTGGTACATAGACAGTTCCTAATAAACATTATTGTTTTTATTACTAATTTACTTTTACAACGTAAACATTTTAACTCTGCTAATAGTTTCTTTTTTTCTGTGATCCATGAATTCATGTGCCTTTCATTTAGTCAACTAAAACATTTTCCAAATTAAATTTGACACCTGAGACGGACAAGGAACCACTACCTGAGAGAATCGCTGTGGTTCCTCAGCTGTCCTGCCTGCTTTCTTCCCTGCTCTGACCAGCTGTGAACATGTCTCATCAATACTGATAGCTCAGAACTCATGCTGTGGTTGTTTTGCTTTATTCCCAAAACCAAATGACACCCTATCTCAGGACACACTGGTATGACCCTTACTTCTAACAGGTGTATGTCCCAAAGTTGTATTTATAACAGCAAAATTTTAGAAAACTCAACTTTCCAGTTTCCTGGTCAGAGGTTACTAGTATATAATTAAAGAAAACCAAATTTTGTAGGATAAAAAAATCAAGAGTTGTCTCAACCTCAAAGCACAATACTAAATCGACTAATCTTTTGAGAATTTGGCCTTTATCACTTTCTCCGAAGGAGAGAGGAAGTCAGAATCCACGTCTGTCCACAAGATCTCCCATTCCTGTTCCTGTTTGGGTAGTGGTGAAAGAATTATAAACTCAAACCCAAACGGACCGTCCCACCCGCACAGGATTTGCTGAGCTGGGGATTTGGCGCGGCTCAAAACATTAGCATATTTATACCCTCTGCTGATCTATTTGGATTCAGCGGTGGGGAAAATGGCAGAGAAGAACAGCAGGTGGTTTCATCAAAATCTCCCTGAAAACTCTGAACTCCTCATTTTTAAGGTCAAGAGGCAATGTGCCAAAGGTCATGTGGGGGCAAAGGGCAAGAAGACTGAAAAGGATTAGAGGAAGATAGAGACTGTGCAGTTGGACATAAAAGAGTTCCCGGGAAAGCAAGAAACTGGTTGGGTAGATCCCATTTTTAACTTCAAAAACTTTATCCTCTCAAAATTACCCTTATTTTTGTTTGACGCCTTATACTGGGGGGAGTGAAGAGGGCAGTTTCTAATCAAACTCTTTAAAAATTCCCTTTCTCTGACCTCCTCCATCCTCATCTCCCCACCCTCACCCAGCAAAACACATAAGAATTTTATTCAAGCTTCATTTTTCATCATCAGTTTTCCCTGCGATTCTGAAGATACACACACACACACACACACACACACACACAAACACTCTTGTACCCACACCAAATGGGTAGAAACCACACAATGAAAATCTCATTCATTTTTAAACCTTTAAGTCTGTATGGATAATGGTTTATTTTTCATTTACTCTATCTATCCATCCTTCTGTCTAGCCTCTATTTGCTTAGGAACCTGTAGAGAAATACATCCTGTGGAGACACCTGCAGCTCTGAGCTTTGCAGAACTGGTATTTTAAGTAAACCAAAGCCTTGTGCCTGCTTAGTCCCTAAGCTGCCCAGGAATCCCCGCTGACACCAGCTATCCTGTGTCTTTGAGCATCTGGAATGAAGTCTTTCGTCCTCTCTGCAGAGCCCTTTGTGCCTTCTGACCTCCAGCTCTTTCCTCTGGCTCTACTGGTCACTTGCCTTGTCTTTTCACGTGCCCGCAATGACATGGCTATTGTAAGGTTTTTGTATTATTTTAGTTTCTACTGCAAGGCTTTGTAGGGAACAATCTGCTAGGTAGAGGGGTTTTTTTCCCCCTGTATTTTCTCTTTACATCTTTTCCATTTATAGACAATTTCCAGATTGATAACCTGGCTGTAAACCATTAAAAGTGAAGCTCTGAAAACAAGCTACTTTTGCACTGGCAGTGTCTGTTTGAAGCACACTGATATATTCTGCCTGCTTGGGATGTCGTCCTCAGCAAAGCAGATAGTGAGTTGTCCGCAAACCGGAAGGGAGTTCTCAAGAACATCAAGTTACTAGCCAAAGCCAACAAGAACAGTTCACCCTGACATTTTAGTATTTGTATTTCTGGAGTATTTAAAGTACTTTTGGATTAGTTCTCTCTTTCAGACACTTACAAGAGACTATTAAGTTTCTGTTGTTATTTTTTGCTATCTTTCTCAAGTAGCCTCTCTTATAAGCTTCAGAACACAAATATTTTGAAATGGAAGCATTTTTCAAAAATTGACTAATACAATAAAAAATCAATCCTTCTAACAGATTCGCTAATAAAACAAAATTTCGGAAAAGACAGGTTGATGTTTGGAAACAAAAGTCCATAAATTTAAATTCTTTGCATCCAAACACAGCAAACAGCCTTGGGAGGAGTCTGTTATCTTTACAGGAGACTGAAGAGGAACGCTCTGCCTGGATGCTGTTTGTATTTCTGAACGTAGACACGTGAGGAGAGGGATTTTGGTGCAGTCAAGACACCCATTGGTTAGAAGGTTCCCGAGACATATTTCACAGGACTAAGTATCCCTAAGCTGGCAAGAGCTGGCAGCAGCCAGGCATTTGGCTATGAGCAATTTGTATTTCTAAACTTTACAGTTCTGGGGAGGATCTTGTGAGTTTTCATTATTAATTTTTAACCATTTTCCTGAAGTACATTATATTCCAATAAAAAATGGAGTTAGGGTTCTCCTACACCGAAGAGCTTCAAGAAATTTGTACCAAGTACTAGACTCTTCATCTCTTGCCCCCCAACTCCTAAAGATACATAGCCTCTCTTAATCACACCAAGAGCTTCGGTGCCTGTCACTGATAATTTTAGTTGATATTGTGGCAGTATCATTGTCATCTTAGAATGTAAGCTCCCTGAGAGCAGAGCGTGCGGAGGGCACATGCTGCATTGTAGCCTTAGTGCCCAGAGCAATACCCTGCGCGTGGAAGGCCCCATTGACATTTGTGGAATGAATGAATGATTGAAATTTGTCATGTCAGGTGAGGTCTACAAAATCCACTTTGCATAATATCAGCTGCCTGGGAGGCTTGTTGCAATTTTTATTAATATTGTTATTTATAGTAAAGTATTAATACAAGCAAGAACTTGATTCCTTAAAATCCTCTACTTAATGTTCTTTTCCCATTTGAATAGTTCTTTCTCCCAACCTGAGTCCTTTCTCTCCACCTGATTTTCCTAGAAAATTCCAAGGAAGAAGGTTTCCTCTGGTTTACTGATTTTTCGAACAAGCCACCTGCTATATCATTCTTGTGCTCGGCTCACCACAGGCAAAGATGTAACTCAGAAACATGAGAAGGAGAATTACTCCAGGGAAGTTCTACCTCACCGCCTTTCTCTATTTCACTCCAAAAGAAAACAGGATTCATTTCCACTACAAAACTGAAATTATTTATAAGACTTAGTCCCATTGACCACTTTCTGAGCATCTGTGGGCTCTAATTGGTATACAACCTGCCCAAAGTGCCATTCCTGATTTCTAGAAAATTAAAAAAAATATGTTTCTCTGGCATCAAGAATGAAAGATGGCTTAACTATGAAAGTATAAAAATTTGATCGTCTCCTCTGACTTGTCACCATTTCATAAATACTATGAAATACTTTTGCAGGTATAAAGTCTATATAGGTATTATCAAAATAAGTTCACTTCCGAATGATTTGTTGTCAAAGTAAGAAGAAGATGCAAAGCCATAAGAGGGTAATAAAGCCACCATTATACATATAAAGTACTATCCACCATCCTTCAGGGATTTCAGCTCTTTTTCCCAGGGAAGATACTAGCTTTATTACTGCCATAAAGCAAGCCTGGACCAGCCATGCTTAGATTGGATTCCTTCTTCTGTACTATTGCTTGGCACCTTCCTAAGGATTTCTGTTTGTTTATTTCAGTGTAAAAAAAAAAAAGAGATACAGCAAGTTATTAGGCACCTTGATAGTTTCTGACGGAAGAAAAAATCTCATTTTGGCAAACTGTTATAAAACTCTAGAAAATTCAGTGCAGGTTTGGGTGCATCCACTGAGTCAGTATCATGCTAAAATCTTTCTTCAAGCCTGTCAGCCGGCCTTCCTTCCTCCCTCTTCCCTTCCTCCATCCCTCTCACTCTCCTTTCCTCCTTAAATCTGTTAACTTTCTTATTTCTCAACTTATGAAAAATTAACTCACGTGATCAGGTTTCATAGCCTACTTCCCTAGTTATCGACTGGCCCTGAGACACCACCCCTCGTTTCTGAGTGAGGTTAGCTCCTGCTTCGCTTTCACTCCTTCCAGGGAATGCTGGTCTGAATTTTTGGAGACTTGAAAGTTCATGGATTTGAGCTCACTAGCGTCACTGCCTCTTCCTTTCAGGACCACCTGCCCCTGCTGTCCTCTAGCTACTCGCTAGGCCAATCTAGTCGATCCTGCCCTCATCAGTACTGGTAACCACCCCCTTTTCATCATCTTCATTCCATGCATCCTGCTCTCTGCCCATTACTCTCAGTGTGCCAAGCCCAGCAATTCTCTGACATGGCAGGGCTCTTCAGTCCTTTGATCCAACCACTCCCTCCCTGGCCCTTGATGTCTTCACTCCCCTCCTTATCAGGTTAAATTCCACAGTCAGTCATTATGATCAGTCCTTTGCAAACACTCTCAACCCGCTTCCTCCTCCGTCACTTCGTCATCCTTGCTTGGTACCCCAAACCCCAGTTCAATCCAACTCCCTGTCTATTCCATATCTGGACCTGTGCAACTCTACATGCTTGGAGAACAACACAGAAGCACCTTGGATAGTCTCCTGGGATACTCAGTGCCATGAACCTCAAGGAGGCCCCTGATGCTGCGGGGCAATCATACTTCCTTTCCCTCGTCCCATTATTCTCTTGTCTTCTCAGATGCACTTTTCATACCACGCACTCCATGCTCACACTCTTCCTACCTTCACTCATAACCTTGGTTCATCTTTCATTGGGGAAACAGAAGCAACTGGAAGGGAGCTTGCACAAGTCCCCCCAACTGCTCAGTCTGTTCACTCCCACACGTTCTCCACCATAGGTATGATTTTCTCATCTATTGGAGTAGAGGGATTATCCACATTATCTTGTCTGAAGCTGATTCTTCTACCTGGGTACTAGGTTCCACCTCTTGTCATCTATTCAAAAATCATAGCTCTAGCAGTACTCCCCTGTTTTGCCAAGATCACTGTATTTCTCCTCAAAATTCTATCACTCCTATCACCATTTGAACATGCTGTTATTTCTTCCACTGTTTAAACACATTTTCCCTCCACTTCTCTCATCAGCTGCTGCCCTATTTCTTTGCTTTACTTATAGCAAACTCCTTGAAAGAGTCCCCGTATTTCTTAGATTCTCTTCTCCCATTTTATCTTATGCTTACTATAATCAGGCTTTCTCTCCCTCTACGTCACCAATGTTGCTCTTATACATGTCACCAATGCCCTCTCATCCTGTTGTCAGTTTTCAGTCCTCATCATCCTGGACCTGCCACACACACCTGACCACTCTCTCCTCCTCCAAACATGGTCTTCATTCAGCATCCAGGGCACCAGAAACTCCTCCAGCCCTTTGTCTTCCTCCTGTTTCCCTAGAGCTCTTCTCAGTGTCTTCTGCTGATCTCTCCTCTCCTCTTTGACCTCTGGATTCTGGAGTCCTCCAGGGCTAGACTTTCATTCTTTTCTCTGTCTATACTCACCTCCTTGTGGGTATCATGCTAATGACTTCCAAATGCTGTTCTAAAACAGACTTACAGAGTTGACTGCCTAATTAATGATATCTTCATTTGGAGGTCTAAGAGACATCTCAACCTTGACTTCCAAAACTGAATTCCTGATCTATCTCCCCCAAACTCTTCCAATGACAGCCTTTCAACCTCAGTTGATGGCAACTCTACCTTTTCAGTTGCTTGGGCCAAAATCTTGGATTCATCCTTGGTTCTCTCTCTT
The DNA here is from genome assembly GCA_004363605.1 of Indri indri. Classification (NCBI taxonomy): domain Eukaryota; kingdom Metazoa; phylum Chordata; class Mammalia; order Primates; family Indriidae; genus Indri; species Indri indri. Next base: position 3,129 of record RJWJ010029007.1, on the reverse strand, counting down.
TCTCTTTCTCATTTCCTTTCTTTTTTTTTCTCTTTTTTTTCACACAACACATCCAATCAGTCAGTCAATACTGTTGACTCTGCCTTCAAAAGTAGCTGGCATCTGACTACTTTCTGCTCTTTCTACAGCATTGCTATCACTAAATCTAAAGCATTCATCTTTCTCAATAACCTCAGAATTAGTCTCTTTTCTTACCTTGGCCCATCTATCATCTACTCTCAACATGAAGATAGAGCCTTTTGAAATGTAAGTCAGAATGTACAATTGGCTTCCTTTCCATCCAGAGAAACCACTGAAGTCCTTCCTGTGGCCTTCAGGTCATGTGCTGCCCTGTTGTGACTTGTCTAACCTCATTCGTACCACTCTCCTGTTTGCTCACTCTGTTTCTGCCCTCATGCTCCCCTATTTACTTAACATGTAGGCCTACTTTCATCTTGGGGCTTTTGCTCTAGCTGTTCTCTTTGTCTGGAATGTTCTTCCTTAAGATATCTGGTTGCTATTTCCTCACTTCCTTCACATCTTTGTTCAAATCTTACCATCTCATTGAGTCTTTCCTTGTGAATCCTCTTTAACACTGCAGCCTACCCTGATCTCTAATTTTGCTCTACTTTTATTTCACAGTATTCACTACTTTCTAATATACTATATATATTTGATCTATATATTGTGGTTAATTTTATTGTCTGGCATCTCCTGCTACTAGAACATAAGACCACAAAGTTCGGGATCTCTAAATGTTTTATTCACTGATGTACCCCAAATACCTAGAACAGGGCTTGGCATGTCATGTTGTAGGTGCTTGATGAATATTTGTTGGATTAATAAATGCATGCATGTGAAGGAAAGAACAAAGGAAAAAAATGAATTAACCTGGTCTCTCTGAGCTATTTACTTAAAAACCCTTTTGTTGATATTTCAAAAGAAATTCTTCCCCAAAGTGTTATGCCTGACAGTAGAGCCTCTATTATTGACTCTGTCTGGTTTTCCAATTAGAACAGGTTCCAAGTAGAACCTGTTCTAATTAATGTGAGAAATTCTCCCTCACATTATACTAAAAACAAAATACTGCTGCACCGCAGCTTCTAGTAACTACTGTACATACTCTGGGGACATTATAATAAGAGCTTTTTGAAAGATGGAACTAGGTGAGTGGCCTCATTTTAGGGTCTGATACAAAATCAAAACTCAGAGCAGGTTCATTTAAAGCTTGGCCAAGTTTCATGTAAACCTGGCTCACATTGAAAGAGAACCCCAGCTGATATATCATTTCAAATGGAAACTATGCAAAATTCAGTGGCTTCATGTGGTTTCAACCCCAAACCAGGTGGAACCTGAGGCTTTGGCAAAGGTTCGCTTTAAATTCTTAACTGGGGAATGTAAACCAAGGGGGAAACATTGGGAAAAAACAAAGTGAAATATAACCTTTAGCTTTGAACAGTTTGGACCACGAACTTAAATCACCATTCTTTAAACGTTATTTCACTTAGACTTTAAACAAGTACAATCATTACTTTGAAAAATGTTCCTCAATAATGCATCAGTTTTTCGAATTTCAGGAGACCTTAACTCTCATGTGGAGATCAAATTATTATTTCCACCTGGTAGGTTGTGCAATCAAAGAACAAAGATGAAAAGGTGACTTGCCGAAGGTATCTAGAAGAATGAAACCACGGGGTTGACATCTCATTCACAGCTCTGTTCCTTAACCTAAAAAACTGCCGCTTTTCACTGGAAAAAGCCAGAAATAGGAACAAAAGGAAATTTTAAGAATCTTACAGATTAAATGAGATTAAGTATTAAAAGATTGTGTTGTTGATAATAACAGTATTGTGTGAACTTAGCATTGACCTATGAAGTACGTAGTGTGTGTGTGTGTGTGTGTGTGTGTGTGTGTGTGTGCGCTCGCATGGCTGAAATACTTCTAAATTTTAGGGACACTTAAAACAAAGAAGTAAGGACACTTCAATTATAGAAGATGTACCCATATCCAGAGATTTTGAGCATCATATAATTTTAAGACTTTCACAAATCCTACATTCTTCCAGATACAGATATTTCTTATATGAAACCTCTTGTACAGGTGTTGTATTAAGATTTCAGAGAGAAACCTTTAATGTGGAAATGCAGGACTTTCCCTCCCTAGTTCTGTAGTTTATAGCAGTCTGACTGTAATTCTCACCTTATAAGTCTATTTTTTGATTGTAGGAAGATAGCCAAATAGGCTTTTAAAACACCAAGTCAATGTATCTTGTTATTTAAACAAAAAGCCACCATAGTCCTTTAGCAGACTAAGGTAAATGAAACCATAGTCTCAAAGTTTGTAACCTTGCTATGAGCTCAGGGGCAGAAATCCCTGAAGGTAGATACTGTATTTACCACCTTCATAGACTGAATGCTAAAAACAGCCCCTACTACTTTTAATTCTAGAACAACTTGCCATTACTGTCCTGTAGACACCTGAAAACATATGATCTTTGCTTCTGGACACTGGCATTTTACAGCTGTAAGGAATGTTAAGTAAACTTAGCATAGAACTACCCTGACTCTAGCATTCATCCTAGCTTGCATGTATTCTGTTAATAGATTTTTTTTCTCTGTTGCTTAAAAAAAAACACATTATAGAAGCACTTAGACATTTATATCAATGACTCTACTAAATAAAGGTACCCTAAGTATTGTGGATTGGTTTAACAATAGTCAGTTATTCTTTTATTTAACAATATCTATCATGCTTTCTATGTGCTAAACTTCATGTTGGGCATTAAGGATGCAGAGATGAATGAGACCCTGTCACTTCCTTGAAGGGTCTCACTGCCTAGCTGGAAGAAAAGAAATAGAAACGAAGTTTGGATACACATAGAGTGAGACTTATATTTCAAGTTACAATGGTATAACTGACATCAGACTGGTCCTTCTGCCATAAACGGCCAGAAAACTGGATAAAGTATATAAAGCAGCTATCTCAGACACTGAACAGGCTGTGATCCCTGAGGGAAGGTACGTCCCACTAGAGAGACTTTCTGGACTACGGCACAAAGTGGAGAATCTAAGTGGGGCTGAGGACAGAGTGCCATTTGGGGAAGTGAGGTGGAATTTGTGGGGTAGAGTATGAAGGAAGAGAGCCATAAA
>RJWJ010029006.1:0-20972 GCA_004363605.1 Indri indri | reverse complement strand
CTAACAAGCATTTTGCCTCGTCATCCTCCTGCCAACCATCCCTCCAACCTCCTAAGCTTCACTCTATCCTCTGAATCCCCCTTACCCTTTCCCTCACTCCCTCCATTTCTTCCTTCTCCCCCTGAACTCCTATTCATCCATCAAAACCTGACACACAGTTCCCCTTTCAATGCTCTCATCCCTGGAAACGTTCATTCTCCCTTTTCTGTGTGCTCCTACTACCTCACATCATCACCAACCTTAATATACATGATTGCTATGTATTAACTATCTCAGGACAATTTAATTATTTAAGAAATAGTTTTCACATAGGTATATCTCACTAAATTGTAATTCAAGGACAAAGACTTATAAGTTTCTGAGTCCCTAAGACCCTCACATTTAAGGAAGTGTCCCTAATTAATGGTGAATGAATAAACTGTAGCCGAAATGAAGCAAATGACCTGGCTTCTGAAAGAACCTGGAATGATTGCATTGAGAAATGACCACCTTTGTGTGACTTTTTCTTCAGCCATAGACAGTCCTGGTATTTGGAAAATAAACGCTCAAATGCTTAAAAGGAAAAAAAAAAAAAAACTTCCACCTCTAGTATCCATTCCTATGGCTTAAAAGTCCTTTACGGAAATTATGACCAACACTAACGTGATAATTAAAACCAAATTGAATACCTATTCACTAGCGCTTAAGCTTGGAGGGAGCAAAGAGGAATCCAGTGTATATCTGAGCTTCCCTAATTATGTGCTCCTTGTAATCAACCTTACTTTTCCTGGTTACATTTCACAGTTAATTTGTTTTTCCCACACAAATCGAATTCTGGACCAGAGATGCAAAGTTTTATTGTATTATTGCACTTTTTTTTAAGGTTCTAGTTTTTAAAAAATACAATCCCACAAGTAAAATTAATTTTTAAAAATGAAATTCTCCCTGTGTGGCTTTAAGATTAATGATATTTGCTTATTATTGGATGATCTGCCTTCAATAAGTGGCATGAATAAGAATTGGCTCCCAATCTTAATGTATTTATTTTCATAAGCCAAATAGCTATAAACAACATCAAATGTAATTCTCCAGAATGGTAACAGGTTATTAACTTCTTAAGCCATTCCCTAATGGGTTTTAAATCTCTAAAAAACAGTGAGTTCTAAAGCAAAGGAGACATGGCGAAATTCTTGTCTGCCTTGGAAAATGAGCCCACGTCAAGATTCCCCAGCACCTGGAGCAGGACCTGGCCTGGTGTTTTTCCCAACGCTCCTCTGGGATTCCAGGCTGAATTACTTCCTCTCCAAATCTCTACCCATTTCCATGGTAGAAATGGATGTGGGTTCCATTAAGTCTTAGACTATGATGAGCATGAACCAGCAGCCATGTGGGGCAGCCAGTCAGGGGTCTGTGCCCCCAGCTCCAGCTCCCACTGTCCAGGGGTAAGTCCTGTGCACAGCCAGAGACTCAGATCTTCCCAGGCAATAAGGACATTGGACCTATGATGATCCACACCCTTCTATGTGACATCATTCTGAATTGAGAATGGATCTCCACGCCTTTGCCCAAGAAGGCGAGAGGGGAAAATGAAGAGTGAGAGAGAAAGTACTAAGGTGGCTGGTGAAAGACGAGCACAGGGTTGCTCTGGAAGCACCTGGCTATTTTGGGGTGGGTGGGAGTGATCTTAGAGCAAAGCATCTGCTCCCTGAAAACCCATCTGCTATCTATGTGTTCTGTACATTTCTCTCATCCTGAATACTTCTCTTTATCTCCAAAGCATAACGGGGAGAAAATTCCATCTCTGCTCAGAATATGAGAAGTAGGTTCTGTCTCTTTCCATCTCATTACACTTCCCACAAATGCTCCCATCTCCGCCTTCTTAGAATGAGGGACATAGTCCCCAGTCTTGCAAGGACTGAGCCTCTTGTTCCCTCTTTGCCTAGGTCTGAACACTCTTCTCTCCACCTGGACCTGCTCATCCTTCAAGACCAATGTCAGTGTCCTTCTCCAGGTAGGGTCTGACACAGGGTAGCTCCTGACCCAGGGAAGAGGTGTAGGGTCCAGAGACAAAACTAAAGCATGGAGATGAGGTCCTGGGGGAACCAGGGAGAGATAAGATACTGAAATTGGGAAACCAGAGGAAAGAAGGAAAAAAAAATAGTATGAGATTCAGAGATAGCCAGTTAGCTGGTCACTTTCTGTCTAGGGTGATCTTTGACCTCTTGGCTAGCCCTTCAGGAGGAGTTTTTGGAATTGTTGGTTCCCTCAGACCAGTATTTCTGTATCATCTGGGGAGCTTAGTAAGATGCAGATACCTGAGCCTCACCTTGGAGGCCCTGAATGCATGGATGGAGGGTGCGGTCCGGGAAGGTGCTACCCACTCCACAGATGACTCTCAGATACCCAAGAGAGGAAGGCCCTTGTTGAAGAAGGGAAAAGCACAGGACTGGGAGTTGACCCCCTGTGTTAAAACGTGTGCCAATGTCTTTCTAGATCCTAGACTTGGACCACCCACTGGGCTCCTGTTTCCTAATCTAAAAAATGCAGACAGTGAATCTACTTTACAGGGCTATTGCATGCATGAACTGAGGTGAGTCAGCAAATGTGAAATCGACAAGCCCAAGGTCTGGCACAAAACAGACATTCAGCTGATAAGAGCCACCTTGAAAAGAAGGGAGATGGTTTTTGGCCTATAAAGCTCTATGCAGGATTTAGCAGGGGTCCAAAAACCTATTTAACCAATATTTCATAGAAACAAAAAAGAAAAGAAGAAACACCCCATATTTGGTAGCAACCCCCAATCATTTCTCAATAGTGGCATTAGTGTGAAGATGAAGCCAACATGAATCCCAGGTACAAATGTCCTAATTTCTTTTTCCCATTTTATATTTTAAAGATTATTTAAAATGTTTATCTTTTGAAGTTCCTACTTGACAAGGCTGTCAGCTGATGTGCAAACCACTGGAGAACCAATGATCCCTTGGTACCATGCTGAATTTGGAGCAGTGACAAGGGAGGCTAACCTCCTCTGGATACTGCAAAGGACCTTGCAGTTAGCACCAGCTCATACTTTCAGCCAGAGTGGCAGGCAGAGCAGACAAAACCCCAGTTTTAGTCCTAGTCTTCCTCTCCATTCTTCAGAACTGCCAACTGAGACCTACAGAAAGACCACTCTATTTTAGGGACAAAGATACTGTGTCACATGTATAACATAATTTAAACCACTTAAAGGAAAAACATTCTGAGATCCTAGTATTTAGGGGTAGGGGTAAAGGAAAGAAATACAGTTTAACCTTATTCTTTGCTGATTAAACACACATGTTAAAAATTTAAGGGTAATGTATCCACCAAAGGAATAAAATAGAATGTATAATTTATAAACTTGAAGGGTAAACATAAATAAATAAATAGAAGTTGAGCAATTCAATACAAAGCAGAAAAAGTGAGGGAAAAAAGAAACAAAAAGCAAGGTGAATGTAAAATACAAAATAAAATGGTAGAAACAAATCAATATATATCAGTGTTCATGAACAGATTAACTCTTTCAAAAAGACAGACATTCTCAGATTAAATTAGAAAAATAACCCAGCTATATGCTGTTTACAGGAGTCACACAGAAAGTTTGAAAGTAAAGGGAAAGAAAAAGGCATACTAGTAAAATACAGTCAATTCTCTTTACTCATGGTAGTTACGTCTTATAAATTCACCATGAGCACTGACTTAGTAAATACCAAACCGGTGCTCCTAGGGGAAATACAGAGTCAGGTTACTGCGAGCCTTTGTCACAACATTTTCATCAACCGATCGACACACAACATCGTTTTACATGTGTGCCCATTTAAACATGCCTCATCTAATATATATTGTTGATTCATTAACATTGAACTCACAGCCAACAGCGCTACAGCTCATGCCTGAACAAAATTTATCTAACGTATGTGTTTTCTCCACAAGGAACATCACAGCCTTCTTGGGCTTAGGAACACTAGAGAGCACTTCAGCACACTTTGTTTGGGGGCCATTTCAAACTGCAAAATCACCAACCATGGCATTTAAAAGACCTTGAAAAGGACCCTTGTTTACATGTGAGAACTGAAGCAAGCAGACATAGCATCATCTTGTTTGGCATCATCTACTGGGAATGTGCCTATCGGGTGACTCAGATATTTCAACTGTCTACACACATCTGCAAATGACCATGAAAGTGCCATGAGTATTGATTTGGGGGCTATGGATAAATTTTAGCAAGTAGGTAAATTCATAGGATCTGTGAATAATGAGGCTCAACTGTATTAGTAAAAAGAAAAGTGGTGCAGCTATATTGATATGCCAATGAATAGCCAATAAATGAGGCTGGGACAACTGGCCATTCCAACAGAATAGACAATAGAATAAAATTAGACCCCAACTTCACAACACACAAAATTAAATCCAGATGGCTTTCAATTAAAAATACCAAAAAGGGGTGTATTTGTGTGTGTGTGTGTGTGTGTGTGTGTGTTGACAAGCTTATTGTAAACTAGAAACATGAAGATCCAGGAAGATGGAAGACACCTTTGAGGAGGAATAGCAGGGAGAATTTGCTCTGCCAGGCCTCAGTACTGATCATAAGCTTAACTAATTAAGATTGTGTGATATTGATGCAAGAATAGACAAATAGACTAATGGAACAAAACAGAAACCAGAAAGGGGCCCACACAGAAAGGGGACACTATGACAACGATGCCGCCATAAAGTACTGGTGAAAGGAAAGTCTTTCTGATGGATGATTATGGAAAAACTAGGTACCCATATGGAAAGAAATGAAACTAATCTCTGTTATCCAAACTGGAAACATTCCAAACATCCAACAACAGTAGAATGGATAGATACACTGTAGAATATTCATCCGATGGCATAAGATAGCATCACGAAAATAAACAGTGATGCTACATCTCACCTGCACCAGTCTCAAAGACTGAATATTAAGGAAAAGAATTCAGACTTGAAAGATTGCATGCTATATTTATTCCATTTATACATAGTTTTTAAACACAAGGAAAACTACACAACAGAGTTTAAGAATGTTTACTTAGACAGTAAAGAGCTATTATCTTGAGTTGCTTACTTTAAGGATGCTTAAATACTTAGATAGTAAAACCATGATGAAAAGCAAAATGCAATTGTCATCATAGTCAGGATAGTGATTAATTTGGGCAAGATGAAGGGGTTATGATTGACAGGGGGCATTCTCTGGCTCTGAGGTTTTATTTCTTGACATAGATTACAGTTACATCATGTTTTCTTTATAATAATTAAGCTGTGAATTATAATTTTATGAAATATTCACAGTTTTATAAAAAGGACTATTTCGATCCACTTGAGTTATACATTTAAATTTAGAAATAAAACCTTAAATCTTTTGGAAGAAAATATTGGAGAATATGTTTATAGTCCAAAGACAGGGAGGATACCTTAAACAAAATGTACAATGCAGAGCTACACCAAAGGAAAGATTTACAAATATCTGTAAGAGAGATGTGTAACCATATATAAACAAGTTGCTGAGAACAGCATTGAAAGATAACCAGAGATTGGAAGAAAATATTTTCAATGCACCTAAGCAAAAAAAGGGTTAGTACCAAGAATACACAAAGAACTTCTACATACAAACATATAAAAACATAATAACTTCCTCTATTCATCAGAGAAATATAAACAAGAAAAGAAATACTGTTTTGTGTTCGCAAAATTGTGAAAAATTGCAATGTGTGATAATACTGATGTTGGAAAATGGGATCTGTGAAGTTGCTGGTAGGAGTGAAAATGTGTACACACACTTTCGAGAGCAGTTTGGAAACATGCAGTGAAACTGAAAATGTACGTTTCCAAAGACCCAGGTAATCTACGTCCAGGAACAGGTCCTAGAGAAATTCTTACACACATTTATAAGGAGATAGAGGGAAGAACGTTTTCTGTAGAAACCCAAAGGTCCAGCCAAAGGACAACAGATAAATAAATTGTGGTATTTTCAAACACTAGAATATACTTTACAGCAGCTGAAATAAAGGAACTGGGTTCCACATGATCCATATGGTAAATCTCAAGAACTTAGTATCTAGAGTAGACAAAAAGTAAGTTGCAGAAGAATACGTATGTGACACGATGTGTGTGTACTTCAAGCACGCAGCATGTACCTGGTCATGAAAGCAAAACACACACAGGAAGGACACACACCACCTTCAAAATAGCGTTTGCCTTCAGGCAAGGAGAGGAAGGGAGGGAAATGAGATCCAAGAGGTTACAAAGGTGACTTAAACAGTGTAGTGTTTTATTTCCTTTTAAAGAAAATAGGAATCAAATGTAGCAAAATAATTTCTTTATTTAAATCTGTCTGGTGTATATATGGGTATTTGTTTCATCGTTTTCTTTCCATTTCTGTATATTTTAAATATTTCAGAATTCCAATAAAAACATAATAAAATAAAAAAGGGAGAATATGCCATTCCCTGCAGAGTGATGACACTTTCTAACACATACCTTACACTCATCAGAGTTTCAGTATTTTATTTTAAAGTCCTTTGGCTCCATTGGGAACAAGTCTGAGTTAAGAACAGAGGCCACGAGGCCCCCAAACGGTTCTGTACCCAAACCCACTAGGTGTCCTGGTCGGTCGGTGGCAGTACTCCCTCCTCCAGGGTCCCACTCCAGAGTGACTGCCCTCCAGAGTGACACATATTTCATGATTTAGTAATTGCTGTTTATGTGTCTGTCTCCTCTACCAGCCTCGGAGCCCCCAGGCAGCAACGGCATCTTTTGTTCATTTGTTGGCACATAGGAGGTGACAATAAACACAGGCTGAACTGGAAACCACTGTGTGCACCAGCTCACAGGATACTGGAGATGTCAGTAAGCTGGGGATCTGGTCTTAGGTGATGCACCTGGTCCTATAGGAGGCCTTTGTGTGGCCAGGGATGGGTCTTTTGTAAGTGGATCTCTCCATGAGTCCAGTGGGCTGTGTCCTCTGAGGAGGGAGCCCAGGACAGAGTTTGTGCCCCTGGTCTCTTCTTCCTGAGTACACATCACATCAAATGTTGCAAACACTAACTTTGGCACGGCACACATTTATGAATACTTCTGTACAGAGACCCAAAGGGACCATACCGATATGAAAATAGTCATTGCATCAAATTGGGGAAATTATACTTTTCTTCTTATTTTTCCAGCTTTCTGCAATATGGTTTTATTGTCCTAATAAAAACTCAGAAAGAATATAAAAACCCTATTTCATCTATGAAGGCAAGAAATAGGATGGCAAGTGTTCAATGTTTCATTAGACTTAATTCCCCACCCTTCCAATTTTCCCTTTGAAATGACCAATAAATCCATAATTAGAACGTTTGCAATTAAATATATTTACATACACATTTATATTTCAACAGAATAATACCTAAACAATTCAGGCAACAGTACCAGGGACAAGCCAAAAATTAAGTGCTATTTCTGAAAGAAATCCTGCAGACAGGATTAAGAATAAAGAACGCAAGTTTTCATGTTCAAGGGCTTGAGTGGAGGCCAGGAATCTGCATGTTTACCAAGTTTGCCAGGTGATTCTGAATCAAGAGGTCCTCGGACCACAGTTTGGAAGAACAGTGAGATAGAGGAAGAACCAATTTATCTGGGGACAAATTTGCTTAAGCAAAATGACAGTGACAGTGATGTGACAGAAGTATAAAGAATCTGAAAATCAGAGGGAGGAGGGCTGGAGATGAATGGATGGAAAGCAAAAGAGAGTCTGTCTGCAGCACACCTGGGATCAGCTTGTCCTCAGGCTTCCCTGATGCAGAGGGAGCCACAAGTTAAGCAAGTCATTTGGTGGGCGGGGAGGTGATCTGTCTGTCTAGAGTGGGAGGGACAGAGGAGGAGAGTAGTGCCCCAGGCCACCTCCACAAACCCAGGAAAGTAACCACCATGCCACCATTGCGAAATGTCACTGATCCCACCCCCTGCACGGAAGCCAGGTCCCCACACAAGCCAAAATCAACCTCAAGAAATGCAGCGGTGCCCATTTCTCTTGGACCCAAGATTTGAACAAGGACCCATTCAAATTCTGCCAGAACTCATTCTCCCCATAATGGGCAAAATTACCCTCTCTCCGATAGAACGATAAATAAAAAAAGAAATCACTGGATGTCTGAGGCTATTCAGTAGCTCATAAGAGAGGGATCATTCTGAGGTATCACAGCAATGATACAGACAATATCAAACGAGAGAGAAAATTCAAGAAATCCTCTCATTTATATCCTTAAGAAGTTGTTTAGCAATTACATGGCTGATATGAAAAAAGACCAAAAAGTATTGCTTTCAAGTGAAAACACCTTACTGAAATAAAATATGAAAGACGGAGGCAGAGGGTAGCAGATTATATAAAGCTGGAAATTCAATTGGTCAAATTGACTCACCTGAGAAATTCTTGGTTCTCTGCCCCCAAGGCTCCCTTTCTCCCAATCATTCCTCCATACCACATTTGAGGAACTGAACTAAATTCAGGAGTAACTATGCCACTCTCCCGCTTGAAAATACCAAATGGCTTCCCCAATTGTCACTGAGTTCCTGCCCCCCAAGGAGGGTACTCAGGACCTTCCTACCACAACTGAGCAAAAGTTGCCCAAACTCAACAGAATCTTTGCTTTTCCCTGTAAGTAAGCCGCATTCCCCCGCCTCTGCAAATTGGCCCATGCTTTGCAGAGATCCCTCCCATGAAAAGTCCTTCCCTCTCATTACCTTCTAATAATCAGAACATTCACCAAACGCTTCCATGTGCCAGGATCTTACTAAGTGATGACACTTAGTGTCATTAAGTATGTAAGCAAGTGCCACTAAGTATGGCACTTACATGCATAAAACAAAAACACAAACCACCACTAATATGTAGAGTACCTAACTTACTGGGACATTTGCCTAAGTACTGATGATGTAGCAGTGAATGGAACAGATAAACTCTTCTAAGAGGAGAAGATGAGTAGGAATATACAACTCTCTCTCTCTCTACATATATATATATATATATATATATATATATTTATATGTATACATATAAAAACAGTTATGTGTATATATATATATAGTTGTTCATATAGAGAGTTATATATATATATATATATATATATACAATGGATTGAATTGTGTCCCCCACCTCACTCCAAAATTCATATGTTGAAGCCCTAACTCCCAATGTTACTATATTTGGATATAGGGCCTTTAGGAGGTAATTAAGATCAAACAAGCTCATAAGGATGGGACCCTAATGCAATAGGACTGGCGACTTTACAAGCAGAGGAAGAGAAAGAGATCTCTCTCTCCACGCACATGGCCCCGTGAGGACACAGTGAGGGAGTAGCCGCTACAAGCCAGGAAGGGAGACCTCACCATAAGCCAACCCCTGCCTGACCTTGCTCTCGGACTTTCAAGCCCCCAGAACTGTGAGGAAGGAATTCTGTTTGTTCAGATCACCCAGTCTGTATTTTGTTACGGCAGCCTGAGCAGACTGTGTAGCAACGCTTGCAGATTCCGGAGAGAAGGAGTTCCAGTCTGTGGCAAATGCTGACTTTGAGGCAGGGGGTCACTTGGTGGCTTTGAGGAACACCTAAGAAGCCACTATGGTTGGAACAGGGCAAGGCAGGGGGGTCAATAGGGGATAAAGTCAGAGTGGGAGACGAGGGGAAGGAGTTGGGGCACATTGTGGGGGCCTTCTAGGCATGGTAAGACTCTAGCTTCTACTCAGAGAACACTGAGAAGTCACCAGAGTGTTCAGGGGAGAAGAATGACATGATAAGAGCTGTTCGGATTATTCTGGCTGTCAGTCACTGGTGGGAGCAGGATGGCATTTAGGAAGCTATTTCACAGTCCGGATGGGTAATGGTGTGGCTGGACCAGGGTGAGAACAGTGGAAGTGGTGGGAAACGGTCACATCCAGGATGTATTTTGAATGCAGAGCCCATGAAATTGGCTGTGGGTTTCATATGGGGTATGAAAGAAAGAAGAGTCAAGGATGACTGCAAGGTTTTTATCCTCAGCAACACACAAGATGGAACCATCAATAACTGAGATGAGAGAAACTGCTGACGGAGTCGGAGCGGGTGAAGATGGTGGAGAGTTTGGTTTTGGACAAATTGGGATTCAGATGCCAAGGAGAGAGCCACGGGAAGGTGTCCCTGGTAGGCAGCTCAGTGTTGTGTCTGAGTCTGGAGTCCAGGGGAAGGTCTGGAATAGAAATGCAAGTTGGGAAAAGGTCAGGACATTATTGAACGAGACTACCCAAAACGTGTGAGTACACAGAGAAGAGGTCCTGAAACTGAGCCCTGGCTGGCCCAGCACTGTACAAAGCTTGGGGAAATGAAGCAGAGACAGCAAGAGACTCAGAAGGCACAACATGGGGGCTTCAAGGAAAGCTGATAGAATGTGGTATCCTGGAAACCCCGTGCAGGAGGCGAAAATGATTATTTGCACCAAGTGCTACTGCTAAGTCAGGTGAGATGTGTGCAAAGAACTGATCTTTGGGTTCTCATCATGTAGGTCATTGGTGACCTTGACCCCAGCAGGTGCAGTGGGATGACAGGGACAAGATGGGAGGAAAGGATGGAGAAACAAGTATAGACAATGGGTGTGAGGAGTTTCTTCTAAGGGAAGGCAATGGAACAGGTGGTAGCTGACGGGGAATGTGGTTTCAAAGGAGAGAGTTTTCTTTAAAATTATTACAACATGTGTGTGCCCTGGTGGAAATAACCAAGTAGAGAGAGATGGATCTATCACGCAGGAGAAAGGACAATCATAGGAGAATATTTTAACCCCTTTCACAAAGGAGGAAGCCAATGTTCAGAGAGGGAACGTGATTTCGCTAAGGTCACACAGCTAGCAATCCGTGGATCAGGATTCAGACCACATCTGCCCGGGTGAAGTCTGCATTCTTGATGATTCTTGCTACTTGGATTCTAAACCTTCCCTCAACGCAAGTTCAAGTTCAAGTTCATCTCTTCCTTCATGTGGCTTCCTTCGAACATCCAAGCTAGAAGTGCTCTCTGCTTCCTCCCTTTGACCTCTCATATCACTTAATCCTGATGTTTTATTACGGATATTCATTTTCTGCCTCCTACCATGTTGTAAGTGTCTTAAGAAGTAGAATATGCATTATGAACCTCTTTGGCCGTCCATCCCCTAACACAGTGCCTGGCGCACGGTCGGAGCTCGATCCATGTTTGCTACAGGCAGGCAGGTGGGAGGGAGGGAGGATGGCAGGGAAGGAAGGAGGGATGGCTTTTTCCCAAAGACTCCTCACCAGGTTGACGCCTCATACATTACAGCCGGCTTTCCCTGCCCCCGACTAAGGGACTGTATTTACTTTAAACTTTCCTCCTAGGAGCTGTTACCTCTTTACTCATCTCTGACTGTTTTCTGGATCTGGTCCAGATTCTCTGCTTCCTGTTAATAATAAATCAGACACTGAAATGCTCTGCAAAGGGGGAGGCCTTCCACATGTGCACCTGTTAGGTCAAGAACCACCTGGAGAGAGGAATGTGACCATCTGCTGATTGCAGCTGGGAAAGAGCTGCAGAGGGACCCCATGTATTTCAGTGCACGAGCCCCCGTTGGTCTCCCGCTTCTTGCCAGACCCTGTGCTAAGCAGGAGAGACAACTGGAGGAGCAGGACATTCCTGCCTTCACCAGGGTCACAGCTCATGAGGAGGGTGGCAGGTGACAGCAGAGCCAGAGGTAGGATTCCCTGACCACCTTGAGCAGTTATCAATCTTTGAATTCCTTTGGAAACTTAGGAACTAGCTAATTTAATTCCTTGAGTAGCTTGGCTTATTTTTCACTGCATTGGCTGGCAGATTCAGAAGTATGCAAAGGTGCTTCCACCAGAGGGTTGCTTCTTCCTCCAAACAGACGTCACCTGGTCCCTCCTGGGCTCAAAACCTTTAAGTGGCTCTGTGTCACCTTCAGGAAAATGTCCCAGCCCCTTTGAAAGGTCTCGATCCACCTGGTGAGCCCCTTCTTCCCATGAGACCCCATCCCTTATCCCATTTGGGAGCAGTGATTTAGGGCAAAGGCACTGGAGTCCATGCTAGCTTTAAATTCTGGCTCCACTCATTATGGAGTGGTTATCGGATAAAAGTTCACTGTCTTACCAAACTACCCTTTTACCTGGTCTTTTTGCTAAAGAGAACAGGCATTTATTGGGGACTTTTTATTTTCTGTTTTACCTGCACCTGTTGGTCTTTCTAGGTTTCTGGATTCTTCAGCTCCAAGCCTGTGATGAGGCAAAAAGGAAATCCAGAGAACACACCACTGTGTAGCTCCTCAGGTCCTGACGTCCCTAGGGGGTTTGCCTTCTTCCTACCTTTCAGAGTCTTCTTATGCTGTTTTGGGGACAATATCCAGAGTTTTTAGCCGTGCTTAACTAGAGAAATAGGGAAAAGTACATCGACTCTCCCTTCCCATGAGTGGAACATAACGAGATTGCTTTTAACGACAAATATGCATTGGTTTTTAAGCTGATTTTTTGTAATTCCATCATGATACAATTTCTCTAACTGAAACATTAAGAATGAGTTACAAAGAATTTTTCTTAATGAATTACGTATAACAAAACGTTGCCATAGTAACACAGTGGTCTCCATAACAGGACTTGAAAATCCACAGATTTCATTCAAATTCTCATTCTTCCCCATACTAAAAATTGTTTATTTATTTTAAAATATTTTTATTAAAGTATAATATACATACAGTAAAATTCACCCATTTTAGTGTAGAGTCCTGTGACTTGTGACAAATGCCTACAGCTGTATAACTACCACCATGATCAAAATACAGAACAGTTTCAATTCTAATTTTAAAACAAACAAAAAACGTTCAAGATTCCTAAATACCTTCAGAATGTCATCTGGGCTCTTTGCCAAGGATGTAAAACTTTCCACGATGTGGCTTTTGAATTCAAGAGTCCAGAGCCCAGTTGGGGAATAAAGGAGATTGGATGAGGTGACCTGCAGCTTCATCTCTAACCTAGGACATTGGAGTAGGGGGAGGTCAGGCTCTAACTCAAGGCAGGTAGAACGTATATATGCTGGACTGGAGCTACCAAGGGCAGTGGGGGCTCAGAAGCAAGAGTTACTCTGAGATTCTCTTGCCTACCAACTCTGATATTTTCTATTATTTTGCTCAAAACAAACCATTCCAAATCTTAATGGCTTCAAATAGCAAATGTTTATTATTTCTTACATTCTGTGGGTCATCTAGGCATGTTTCTTGGGCTGGGCTGGCTCGGTTGATTTCTGGAGTCAGCTGGCATCTCAGCTGTGCTGCGTGGTCTGGGACAGCCTTGCTCACGTTGCAGGTGGCTGGCAGTCTGGCTGGTTTAAGAGGGCTCTGCTCATCTTGGCTCCACGTGGTGTCTCATCCTCCAGCAGGCTAACTCAGGCTCCTTTACTCGGCAGGCTCAGGGCTCCAAAGACCCACAGGAGAGGATGGGCACCACTGTATAATCACTTTTCAATCCTTTGCTTGCATTATGTTTTCTAATGTCCCAAGGGCTAAACTAAATCCAGATTCTTAAGCCATGGAAAAAGAGACTCCACTGTTTAATTGGAGGAAACACACAGTCACATCTCAAAGGGTTGGGAGGATTTTTTGCAGTCCACGTTGTACCACCTTGTGCTATAGGTAGAGACAACAAGGCACAGAGATCATCATGAATGACCAGGGCAGAAACCTACATTGGACACAGACAGGACCTGTGGTCAGTCCTCCTACTGCCAGAGACCTGCTGCTAGTGCACCTATGGGAAGCCCTGGGCATCAGGGTACCTGAGAAACCTCCACCTACCTGGGCTGATGAAGCCTCCTCGGCTCCCTGCCTCTACCTGGCCAATCACCACAGCCTTCTACCCAGTCCCGTCGCTATTTTCACTGCCTCCTATCAGCAACCCATGGCGCACCCAGAGGAAATGTTCCAAAATGTTCCCCTTTCTCTAAAAATAAAGGGAGTGGTTATTCCCAACTTTTTACGTACTAAGATGCCATGAAGTTGAGTGGTTAACACACAGACTTTGGAATCTAACAGGTCTGCTTTCAAATCTGACTTCAACTATTTACTTTGTGGTTGAGTTTGAACAGGTTAATTAACCTTGCCGAAGCACTGTTTCTCATCTGTAACATGTAAATTAAGGGTCTTGCACAATGCCAGGTGTATGGTACCTATGGTGCGTAGGTGCATGGTACCTATGATCAGGGTTCCCTCCCTGGCTATAAAACAGGTAGAGTCCTGACCCAGAGGTGAGGACACCCGCAGCTTCCAGGGCATCACAACAGAAGGGTATCGTTTTCTTTGTTAAGTTTTAACTTGCAGGAAACAGCACCATCACTGTTAAGTGATTTATTTGTTGCCTCTGGGCTCATGTTTGGAAGGGCTCCCTGCTCTGTTCCAGGCTGATATTCCAAACATTAACATATGTCAAGAGCTCACACAAAGCCAAGGAGGTAAAATCACTTTTCAGAGTGAGGGCAGTTTGCAGTGCCAGGAAAGATCAGGGAGGCAAAGGCTTGTCGGCAAGCAGGGTGGGTTTGGAGAACGGCGGGGAGGGTGGACGCAGAGCCCAGGGTGGGAGGTGGGGGGATGGGGCTGCCAAGGCGGAACTTTGGATTTGCCCAAAGAGAGTGAAAGTAACTATTTTTCAGAGACCACCCACGATGTGCTGCCTTCTTTATACACACCCCGTTTTGTCTTCTTGAAACCCATGTGAGGCTGATACTACCCGTCTTACAGAACGTGGAACTCCCAGATGTTAAGCAACTTGCCCGAGTTCACGCAGATAGTATGGGGCAGAACTGGGATCCAAACACGGGCCCCTCTGACATCAGACGCCGCGCTCTCTTCCCTAGACCGCTCCTCCCTGGGGAAGTCTACCCTGTTGGAGGAGGAAGTATTCTCCCTCCTCGATATGTTTCAATCCCTTTCAACAGATTGAGAAACGGAGGCTCGTGAAGAGTAAGCAAACTTCCCAGATCACAGAACAATGAGGAGCGGAAACACGATGAGAACAGGTCTTTGAGTCAGTCCCCGTGAGGCCCTGGCTCACGCCTTCCTGTCTGCTTCTCCGCCTGTCTGTCCGCCACATCGCCAAGTCTGACAGATCTCTGCCATCAGACTACCCTCCGCATTCATCTCTCCCAGGGAGCCGTGACCTCTCGGGCTGGGATAGCCGTGTGTCTGGCATCTTTCCTTGAGTTCAGACCTAGGAGCAGCCTTTGTCCACCTCCTGTGATCTCCCAGGTTTCTCTTCACAGCCTGCCTGCTCCTCGTCCACTCTCAGTGCAGCAGCACCGTGTGGGCGGTTAGGGTCTTGGGGATACGTAACATAGCATGTCTGCCCTCGAGAAGCTTGTATTCTAGGGGAGGCATGAATGCAGGACATGATCACAGGGCAGGCAGTGTGCTCTGATCCCTTCCCCACATTCCTTTGACCGTGTCAAGGAATCCCTCTACTGCCTCGGTGGGAGGTGGGCATTGGCATTACCATGCCATGGACAGTGGATCAGTGGGGGCACAGGAGGTGGCTGGCTGCTGGGCCAGTTGGGATGCTGAGAGGAGATGGCAGGTAAAAGCAGACCAAGGACCAAACAAAGGGGGGCAGCAAGGATAACACGGGGGTGGTGGAGGCAGGAAGTCTACAGGTTAAAGAGATATGTAAAGAGCGACGAGCCCTTAGTGACTGGCTGGCAGGAGCACACAAAGGAGCTCGGGGTAGTGATGGGCTTGGTGGCTGCACTCGGCTTTGGACCTTGGGCACAGGAGGTGAGCTGAGTTATATGCACAGCACAGAGCCCTCTGCAAATGCAAACCTCTCACTGACTAATAGGAATCTACTGGAAAAAAGGAGAAATAATTACCACCAAGCTGCAGTCTGGTACATCCCGGGCTCACTGCTCTGACTGGCCTGACCTCTGAGACGGGAGGCACTGTCATTGCAATGAGGTAGCGGTTACTTTGGGATTGAGATTCACACAAACTGACTGCTTCAGACTTTTGTCAAATACAGAAGAAAGAGGTATGCTCAGTGTTGATCCAAAATGGTTTTAAACTTCTTTCTGAAACATGAAAACTATGCATCTCAAAATATAATGGCATCTAAGGAAGAGAGGCTCAAGGGGCTGCCTGGAAAGTGCACAAAGTGCAAGAGGTTAGACGCTTTTACACAAATGGGGCATCGGGAGGACCTTCAGAAGCACTTTGATCCTTGCAGGAGAGAAAGTTTTACCCCCCAGTGACGGATGGGGACACTGAGGTCCAGATGGGACAGTTTGCTGAAGATCTCACCCCTAACCAGTATGGGCAGACTCTCAAATTGGAGTCTTTCTGAGAAGCAGGATAGCAGAGAGGTTAAATGTGTGAGTTGTGCAGGAGTCTAAATCCTGGCAAGTGACTCAACCCCTCTAAGCCTCCCCTTTCTCATCTGTTAAATGGGAGCACACTAGTGGAAGGACCCCCACTGTGAGGCATTCCACATGCAGCATTTCACACAAGGGGGTGGATGCAGAAGCACAATGAGGAATGCAGCAGAGAAAAGAAGGTGTCAACAGAAGAGAAGATTTTCAGGGCAAAGAATTCAGACAGGGCACATAAGGTCTGGCATGTTTCTGCTCTGTAATGCCTAGGACCCCCACTGGGAAGACTCAAATGGCCAGGAGTGACTTGAATATCTGGGAGGCAGAATTATCTGAAGGCTTCTTCATTCACATGCCAGCGCCATGATGGGCTTAGCTGGAAGGCTGGGCTCAGCCTTTGCAGCAGGTGGTCGTGCCAGCATGGTGGTCTCAGAGCTCCCAGACAGAGTATTCCAGCAAAGCAGGTGGAGCTGCATGGCCTTTGTGATCTAGCTTTGGAGGTCATGTAGTGTCACTTCCACCATATTTTGTTGGCTGAAGTAGTCAGAAAATCACCCAGATTCAAGGATCGAAGACACAGACCTCAACTCTGGATAGAAGGATGTTAAAGAATTTGCACCCATGTTTTAAAACCTTTATGGAGGGTTGTTCTAAATGTCTCTCAAAAGGTTCAACCATCTCTGAGGTGGAGTTGGTTGATTCTCTCAAAATGTCATGGCATTGAGAACTCAGAGTACATTGAGGGATGAGAGCTATAAGGTCCAGAGGAGGGAGTTGAGGGATGCAGCTTGCACTAGCACATGTGGGGAAACTGAGGCCAAGAAAATAACAAGGGCTTGCCCCATAGGTCACGGCACACTAGGTTTTCAGTCACGCGTGATACCAAGGACAATGTGGATAGCATGCAGCCTATGGATAAAAATGCAAATCTCATTTTAGCCTTTTGTTTTAACCTCCGCCACTCTGTGTCTTGCCATTAGTTGTAGGAAGCAGTCAGGGGCCAAGAGACAACGAAGAATGATGTGATGGTGTAAAGGTGTGGATCCACTGAGCACCTGGACATTCTCAATGTCACTCACTCCTCATGAAGGTGACCCCAAGGTCTAAAGAGAAGGCATTGTTCATGAAACCAGACCCACATTCAGCCTGTTCATAGTTAACTGACCAGACAGACAGATGGATATGTTTAAGTTAATTTTTGGAAAATTTCATAAAGTCAATTGAATCCTCTCAACTAATATTTGCATTGCTTTCAGACGATCCTAATTAATGAACACTTCTAGGTATTTCTGAGGCAAGTAGACGGTTTGAGCATTTTGAGTCAAAATACTCGTGATCAGGGTTTGCAAGTCAAGCAGCCTGTTCCAGGATGGGTTTTAAATAGGATCTTTTGTTTAATCAAACGAGATGTTCTTATAGAAAACAAATAGAAAGGTGGCCAAGAAAGGTCTTGATAAACAATTCAGTGCTGTTAGTTCTCATGAACACACTGAGATTGCATCATCCTTAAAGGGGAGGACCCTGGCTTATTCTGGGAGTTAAATATGAAGGCCCCAAATGGTGTTCTATAGTCTTGAAATATCTCCTTGACCTTCAGCCTTCCTAGAAGATCCTGACTACTCCCATCCCCATCAGACCACGTGCTCTTGAAGCCCGATTCCGGGCCATTCATTCACTGCTGATCCCAACAGCTTTTGACAAAGAAATATACCTACAGTAGGGGCTGGATTGGGTGAAATTTCTTGGCTGGGAGATTCAATAGGAAAGGTTCTGTACACAGTGGGTAATCAGTGACTGAGAGTTGAACTTGAGTATTCATTTGCTGATGGAATCCTTACATTTTGAGTTCTAAAGGGCATTTACATTTTAAGAGGTAACCTGGAGAAAGAGGGGTAGGCAGGAAGAGGAAAAAGGAGGCTAGAATAATGAGCCCAACCTTGCGATTCCCTCAATAATAAGGCAGAGGCCCCATGAGGCAGGCAGAGCGGTAGAAAGAGCTTGCCTCTGTGGTTCCAGAGAGAAAAACTTAAATGCCAGTAATTATCCTCTGGAGACTGAACGTCCCCAGTCTAACTAACAGAGCCAGGGGAGCCTATCCCAGACTTTCCCAAAGTACAGAGGGACACTTTAGTTTTGAATTACAGACTTTGAGGCTATAGTCGTCAGGAGTTCTATTTAACTCTCTTTAGAGCTTCGGAAAAGACTGGCTTCCAATTTAGTTTTCCATAGGGCAGAGCCATTCTCTTACCCGCTTCTTTCTTCCTATCAGTGCTAAAATTATCTAACAAGGAAATGAAGAGAATTTAGAAACATAGAAGATATATATGTATATATTTTTATATATATATATATATATATATATATATATACGCACACAGCCTATTACATTTTGGCATAGCTGTATTTATAAACTTCCTTAGGGTGGAGATGGGGAATCTCACATTCATGTATTCCTTCGGCAGATTTTGTTAAGAACCCACTGTGATGGTTAATTTTTTAAGTGTCAACTTGACTGGGCCAAGGGATTTCCAGAGAGCTGGGAAAACATTATCTCTGAGTGTGTCTGTGAGGCTGTTTCTGGAAGGGATTAGCATTTGACTCGATAGACTGAATAAAGATCAACCTCACAAATTTGATGAGCATCGTCCAACCCATTGAGAGCCTACACAGGACAGAAAGATGGAGAAGGGCAAACTTGCTCTGTCTCGGCCTGAGCTGGGACATCCATCCTCTCCTGCCCTCGGACATCAGTGCTCCTGGTTCTTGGGCCTTCAGGTTTGGACTGGAACTACACCACCAGCTTTCCTGGGCCTCCAGCTTGCAGACAGCAAACTGTGGGGCTTCTCACCTCCACATTCGTGCACACCAGTCCCTTGGGGAAAATTTATATATATATATATATATATATATATATATATATATATATATATATATCGACCCAATTAATTCTGTTTCTCTGGAGACCCTAACACACCTAACTGTATGCCAGCTATTACATTGCCTGCTGAGGCTTCAGAGATGAAAAAGAAATAGTACCTGACCTCCAGGAAGTTTCAGATTAGGAGTGAAAATAAAAAGGGGATTTGAAAAAATGGAAATTTGAGGAGGTTAATATTAACAAGATAATCTTTGAGTATTTCCAGAGGTTACAAAATTCACACAGCTCTTTCCTATGTCCCAGAAACAGAGGGAAGATCTATTAAGGTTGAGGTTAAGGCTCTATCACTTCTGGTAATTTTGCTACCAACAAGGGTGTTGTGCAAGCAAACAGTATGGTCCCAAAACTCAATAGAAATACAACTAATTTTTTTTTACCTTTCAACCTGGTTCTCAGAACCTGGATAGAGAACTCTTGGTGCTAAGCTGAAATGTATAGAAGAAAGAATAGGTTTGTAGTCTCATAGACCTTACCTGACATTATCCTAGACATAGGACCTCGGCGGAATGATTTAAACTCTGAATCCCAGTTTCAATAACTCAGAAATAAAGACAATAAAACCTACCTCATGTAATTGTTGCATTAGATAACATAATATACAAAAGCGGCTAACACACATTGAGTATTTAGTTCTGCTAGTTCTTTTCCATTCATAAGTGTTCCGTTAATGTTATTATTGCAGCTCTTTTCTTTATGTAATTAGTATATGATGCCATGAACTAGCTATAAAGGTATTAGCCTAAACAGATAACAGGAAATACAGTAAAATAAAGTTCAGCCTGGGATCCCAAAGGTATCTTGGGCTTTGCTTCCTGAGCAAAAACATCAGCTACCAATAGTCATTAGTGATTTAAAATTGAATCACTTGCAAAACAATCAGTAAAAAGGTGATAATTTTTCATGCCCAGGAAGAATGATCCATTAGGGGACTTTAAAATTAACAGCAAGAAATAGTGTTGTCAATATGACACCAACACAGTCCATAATTAATCAGATCTTAACCCTTTTGTCTGCCGAGAAGTCTCCAGAGTCTGTTCCCGGCGCCTTAAAAGATAAAGGTTGACCTTGCCCCACTCGCCTAATAATAATTTATAGATGTGTAAACATTTACCACAACAATTACAGGTCGGCCTAATGAAATTCCAGGAGCAGAAGTCACAAAAGACCTGAGCATGCATCATAAATTCAGAATCAATCCCTCAGGCCGGGATCCGCAAATAAATTACAAATCAAGGCAAACCCTTTCAAAAGCAGACCTTTCCCAAGGGCTAGGAAATTGAGGGTTTTGGGGTCGGACTCCCTTAAAGGATGTGAACATGCATGGGCCAGGTTTGAATGCTAACTCTGGAATATTCCTCACTTGGAAGTCGCTTAATCTTTAGGACCCTCTGTTTCCTCATCTGTAAAATGAGCTTCCTTGCGCGGCAGTTGTGTTTCATTCATTTGTTTGATAAGTGCCTGTTAATTATCATCTGTATTCCAGAAATCTAGCATTTACCATAGTAGCCCACACCTGGTAGACATGAAATAAATGGCGGCTGTGATATTATACTTGATTTGTCATTAATAATAATAGCTAGCATTATCTTGATTATTGGAAATCTTCTCCTTAGGAATTTTATTATGTAGCAAGTTTATTG
>RJWJ010029005.1:0-20969 GCA_004363605.1 Indri indri | reverse complement strand
GAGGAAGGAAAACAGAAACAACCATACCAACGAAACAGGGCTCAAGATTGTCGTTCCATGTGCATCGGGTACGTGTTATAAATTCTACTGGATAAGCACTTATAAATAAAGAACAGTCACTCCTCGTCCCAGGCCGTGTGCCTGTGTTAGGAGTCGTCGTACAGAGGGTTGTTGTAGTTTCCCCAGGACCCGTAGTCGTGGTCATCCAAAAGCCTTCCGTAGGAGGAGTGCCTGGTGAGGGAGGAGGAGAGAATGCGATTACTTGGGGAAGTCGCCCATCCGAGGACAGCCTAATGCCCTGCGGCCCGCACTGGGGAGCCCGGGGAGCCAACGAGAAGGAAGGCCGTGATGCTCCCACTAGGACAACAGGACCCCCGAGCGTGGAGGCCCCATCTGCCAAACACCCTGCAAGTGGCAACTGACCCAGCTGGGAGCCCGACTGGCACCTTCTGTTGCCATCAGCTGGGTCTCTGTCTCTCTCCTGGACCTGCCGGTACTGGGGAGAAAGAGGAGACCCCATTTCTATGGCGATTTACTAAGACAGCCTGGGAACGAGAGGCTTGTGCTTCTAGCATTGTGACTTAGGTCCTGGGCTTACTTTTTCCTAAAACGGTAATGACACAGCCACACCACTATGGCTATCACCACCGCTCCTGACATTGGTGTTGTGTCTTATATTTACAAAGTGCTTCTATATTCAGTTTGTACTTGGTCCTCAAAATAAAGCCACAGGGCAGGTGTGGTTTACCTTATTTCTCTGACGAGGAGAATGGGGCTCTGAGATGTTAAATGATGTGCCCCAAATCATCTAACTGAGCTGTGAGTCAAATCCCTGCCTCCCGGATCTAAATCCGGTGCTCAGAGCCAGGTTCCAAGAATCTGATTAGCACCTTAGTTCAATGGCAATCTGGGTTAAACGGGATTTGGTTGGTCTTTTCTGGGAATTTCTTTCACAATTAATAATATTCATATAAGAGACTATAAGATTGTTATCACTTCTCTGTTAAAAACCTGTAAATGGCTCCTTACCTCACAAAGTTGCTAAATGGCTTGCAAAGCCTTATGGCTTCTGGCCCCTGCCACGTTTTGAGCACATCGGCCACTACTGCAGACCCCTTGGCTCCTTCTGTTCCAGCCACACTGACCCCCTTCCCTTCGCCCTCATGCCTGGCACACCCTTGCCTTAGGGGCTTGGCACTTCTGGTTTCGGTTTCCTCAGCTTGGAACAATTATCCCCCTGAACCCCACGTAGCTCATTCCTTCATCCCCTTCAAGACTTTGCTCAAACGTCACCTTCTCAGTGAGACCTTCCTTAACAACTCTATTTAGATTTGCGGCCTCCACCCCTAGGACGCCCTGCTTAACTTTTCTCATAGTACTCATCACCTCTAACATACTTTATAATTTACATATTTATTGTGTTACTGCCTCTCTTGCCTAACTAGACTATAAACTCCATGGACGTGTGGATTATTTGCCTGTTCTGTTTATTCTTGGCTCTAACTCCAGCACCCAGAAGAGTATTTGGTATCTAGTAAGTCTTCAACAAACATTTGTGGAAGAAACAGTGTTTGGAAAAAATACATCCTGGGTTACCCCCCAAACCAGTCTGATCACTATGGGAGCTGCCCGAAGAGGGATATGGTCTTTGTAAGACTAAAACTTATGATAGGATTAGAACACCACACAATGAGCATTTGGGGCCTCTGAGGTTTGCGCTAGCATGTGAATTGTTATACCTCACCAATGGAAATCATGTATGCTAGGTAGAGTACCAAAAAGCAGGCCCATTCCCCCGATCTTTTCATTAGCTAGATATGAAAATTAAACAAAATGAAAATACAATCTGAGAAGCATAGAAAGCATTTGCTATACTTATATCTGTTGCTAAAATAATTGCTAATGCTTTTTTGAGGCTTATTTGTATCTACCAGGTATTTGCAAAGAGATGATTTTTTTTTTTTTTGCAAAAAACCAGGCCCTTGCTGTGCTTGTTTCAAACTCTTAGCCTTCAAAATTCTGATTTATGTCCTGAAGGCTGACTCAGCTGGCCCAGTCTATATACCTGGAAACTTGAAAATGTTCTACCATTTCCTTTGCTCTCCCTAAAAGCCCACATTCATTTCTGTTGGCACAAGAAGGAAAGGGACCACAAGTAGCAATCCAGAAACACCACTGCTTTTTTCATAGGAATACAGGAGGTAGTTTTGGTAAATGAAGGTCACGGGTTATCTATAGCCAACACTTCTCCGAATTTAAAACCTCCAATTCCAATTAAATTCCTTAACAGGATGGTTGAGAAATGGAAGCTATAGAATTAACAAGTAACAACCGGATGATTACAGTGCTGGAGCCCAGCCTAAATTTCAGCATGACTTACATCTCCCTAATAAACATGCTCCTTTATTGACGGGGTACGACGGCCTCACCTTTGTAAGGTAAATGAGCTTCTCACAGCAGTTTTATCTCTATCATATAATGTTATTCCCATAAAATGTCAGTTTGGTCAATAAATGCATGTTCTTGAATAAGTTTTTAACACCCTGTCTCTTCATCTACAAAATGGAGAATTTTTTTTTTTTTTTAAATTGAGTTAAAGTTGTGAGAAGGATTGAACAAGGTGATGCATATAAAAGGCCTGGCACATCGTAAATGTGCAGTGAATGTTGGCCAATATTGCTTTTTAATTTTTATTATAATAAAACTTATACAAGCAAGTGGTAAATCTGCAAGTAGTAAAAAATGGCGCTGAGTGAAAAGTGAATCTTCCTCCCACCGGGAACTCCTAAAACTACGCCCCAGGCACAGCTATACAGCCATTTCTTATGCTATTGTTACCATATTTGGATTTTCAAAAATTATTATTATTCTGGAATGGGGTCAGAGGATTAAAAACCTTCCATAGGGTTTTACTGTCTATGGTTATTTTAGGCAAGACTGTTTGGTCAATGCTGTATCTGAATCTGTTATATTGTAAGAGGCATCTCCTACAAAAACACCAGTAAAATAAAGGAAAAAAGACTTGTGTTTACTTTCATTTTTCTTTGCCTTCCCTTATGGATGAACAGTGAGTGAACAAAATGCTGTTAAGTGAGGAAGGACAGGCAAGAGATATGCATAGACCAAAACTGGGCAAATATTGAACCTGCAGGGCTTGTTCAGTACATTAATGAGCCTGAACAGGAAGAATTGGGCGTGCTGGGATTCCAGCCAGGTTGGGATAAATCCGGTACTACTGTAGAAAGAATAAGACAAACACATTCTTTGTGCGTGCGATAAGGGGAGAGTCATTAGTGAGCATGTTAAACTCTCTCTCGGTCAGAACTTAAATCATGCCACATTTTGGATGGAAATGGGAGGTTTTTCCCATTGGCATTTGCAGAGTCCAGGAGGTAAAAAACAAAACAAAAAACTCCCACTCCGGATTAGGAAAGTGGGGCCGAGGAATTCAGATGACTTTGTCAATGTGTTTGATGTTACCGAAACCAAGGTCTCCTCACTTCACAAGGCAGCATTGCTTCATCTAATTTCAGTCGGAACAGCAATCTGTGTGAATGAGGTCCAAGCCATTTGTTTACTCAATTTCTTAATAACGACTTGCACCGACACAAGATAGCTGTGTTTTCTATCTGCTGTACCTTGGCTCCCCTTAGATAGTAAATCTCTTGGGGACAGACCATGTCTTAGTTTTTTTGGTTTAGCTAAAAAAAGTGTTTAGCTACCTGCACACCTAATATGTTGCTCTTGGTGCAATGGTTATTTCATAAATATTTGATGATAACTCTGCTTACATCCAGTATCACATAGAGTATATGGAGTTTGCTTGGTCAATACCAGCAGGGATTTGTATGGCCTGTAGAAATTCATTGCACAATATAACTGCCACAAAGCGAAAAGATCTCATTAAAGACTATCAATGGTCAAGGCTTTTGTTTTGATTTGAAATGTAGGAAGCGGAAGAGAACGATGGCTGACCTGCCGTGTGGTGGTGTGCGCACAGCCCCTGTGCATCAGTGGCGCTGCGCTTGTCGTCAGTGTGATTCTACCGCATCGCACGGCTTAGGAAGCAAACTAAAACCTCGGGGGGCAAAATAAGCAATGATTCTTTTAAACCCTTCCCTCATTATTCTCTGTCTCAGCGGCTCCGCTCTAATAGAAAGCAGCAGTCCCTGCTCCCTGCCCCCAATTGGTGACCCCTTGTTGGTGACAAATGGTAAATGTGGTGGTGACATTTGCGGTTTGAGGCCTTCTTTACTACTGCAAAATGGTACCTACTTTAAGGTAACTGTAGCGTCAATACTTAATGGAACTCAATTGTCTTTGAAAACGAGTGAGGTGTTTTACTGCCCTTGTGTTGAAATAAAACATATTTTAGAAAACACCTGTTTCACAAGGGTCAGCCTCAGTTCTCCACCAAATCTCCACCTTTATTTACGACGACACCCCGCAAAGTCCTTTCCCCTTTAGTCAAGCGAGTCTTGCCATTCAATCATTAGCACTTATCATGTACTAAGAAGGAGGGATAAAAGGTGATTAAGACATGGTTTAGTGCTGGGAAAACACCGCTGAACTTGCAGCTCATCAGCCGTTAGTAATTACGCCTTGGACTCTTATCATCCATTAGCAAAGCTGTTTGCTGCAGCTGTCACCATCTCCTTTTTTTTTTTTTTTGGTTTCTGTTGGTGGCTCTCTTTTTCTGATTGTCATTTCCCGGCCTGGTGCCTTTGATTTAACCATTCACTGAAAACTTACCATCTATCAGGCTCTATTCGGATAGGGATCTGGGTGAAACCTCCATGAACTAAACAGAGCCAAATCCCTGTCCTCAGGGAGCTTACATTCCAGTGGGGGGAGACACAATAAATAAGATACAAATAATAAATGGTGGATGTTACCAAGTCGATGGAAGGAAATAAAGCAAAGAAGGGGATGAGGGGTTCCAAATGGGAGGTGGGGGTTGCAATCCTGAATATGGTGATCAGGGAGGATCTCACTAAGATACCCTTGAGCAGACATGAATAGGAGATGAAGGATGACCCGCGAGGATGTTTGAGATACAGCCTCCAGACAGAGGGAGCAGGAAGTGCAAAGGCCCTGAGGCAGGAGCAAACAACACATCAGTGTGGTAGCTACTGAACCATAATTTTTAAAGATGATAAACTTTTTACATTTAGATTTAGAGAAAAGTTGCAAAAACAGTATAACGAGTTCCCATGTACCCTTCACCCAGCCTCCACTAATGTTAACATCATCTTCTATAATTACGGTACATTTGTCAAAACTAAGAAATTAACATTGTGAGCCACAACTTTGAAGCTAAGAAAACTGTGACCATTCTGGGTCAAGTTATTTTATTCACCCACGGTTACCACAGCAAGCGAGTGGCAGAGTGAGGAGCACAACTCAGGAATCCTATCATTCCATCTTCTTTCTACCACAATCCCAACGGTGAAAACACTTCCAGAATCTTCTTTCCAGAGTCTGGTTTCTTTTAAAAAGCTATTATTTCATACTTTCAAACATCTTTAAATAATAACCTTTACTTTGAAGGGGCAGATCAAATTTGTTTATTTTATTTTTAAAAAAATTATCTGCAAGATACCATAGTGCTGTCAGACACTCATCACAGAAAAGGTCTACACATCGGCGCATCAGTTTATTTGTAAACCAGCGCAGTGTCACGGGGTAACTGGTGAAAGTCCGTGTGGTTTAACAGATTCCCATGGCTTCCCCTCCCTAAACCTAGCACTTCCCGATTTGGAATTAACCAGTGCTTCCGCTGCACCCCAAACTTTCCTACTCAGAATCATTCACTCATGCAATAAATGTTTACAAAGCAACTGCTACATGTCAGGTATGCCAGGGGCATTATATCGTGCTACTGGAGGAGGATGACAGAGAATGCTATTCCAGAACAGGGAATCACGTGGTCCAAAGGAGGTATGTGCAAGAAACTCAGCGTGGAGAGGAGGAAGGAGGCTTCCCAGAGGTCCCTGAGCTGGACGACTTGGCATTAGCCAGATAGGAAAGGGGTGAGCCAAATACCTCTGGAAAAGGAGTCAGCACATTCAAAGTCATAGAGACAAGATGTCTGAAACATATATGTGAAGAACAGGGCAATCTGTCTGGGAAACGCTACAGCAAAGCGGGTGTCTGGAGTGTTGGGAGATGAGGGTAAAGCAGGGTTACTCAAAGTGTGGTCCTCGGACCAGCATCATTGACATACCTGTGAGCCAGTTAGAAATGCAAACGCATAGGCCCTGACCCGACCTACTGAATATAAATCTATGGGGATAAGACTCAGGAAATAGTGTTTTTAATAAGCTCTCCCATTGATTCTTCTGCACATTAAAGTTTGAGAACCACTGAGCTAGAAAGTCAAGTATACTAGACCTACAGAACTCCAAAAGCTCGTCTGAAAAAGTCGACCTGTGGGTAACAAATTCTAGAAGATCTTAGCTCCCATGGCTGGCTGGGCCTACCCTTCATACCTAACAACAACCAGAAGGAATCCGGTTGTTTAAAACGTAATCACTGGAAGACATAAAGCAAAACAGGTGACCTGTAACAAGATGCCTTAAAAGCCAGGCCCTGTTGTGTCTGTAAATCAAGATCACATTTATTTTTGTGAAGGGAACAGCCCGTGTTGTCTGTCTGGGTTACCAGAGCACCTAATTATAGCAACATCCACATCACTGGCCTTAGCAGATACGGTCTCCTGTGCAAGGAGATTATCTCGTGGCTGAGCAGTTTTGAGCCAACTTAAACAAAACAAAACCGACTCACCTCACTCTTCAATCATCATTAATTAAAGACGCCCTTGTGCAAGAGGCAGGCAGGGCCTTTGCTTTCTTTTAAAGTTTCAAACCAGCTCTGGAATAAAGACTGCTCAGAGACAGTTTCTATTTACGAATGTATAACACGGATGCGGCTTCACAGGCATGTAGGAACAGTGCCATTAAAATAGCCAAAATGGAACATGGAAGCCCACCGTGTCCATGCACATTAGCGAACTGCGCTGCTTTGCCATGGTCCTCCTCCTCTCCCCTCTCCTTTGACTCCCTCGCACCTACTGAATGGCAGGCTGGGGCCGTCCTCCCAAGGTCAAGGCCTGCCGTTGGCGGCTACCACTTCGCTGAGCAGCTACGTGCTGAGCGCTGTCCTGACACCTACAGCAATGAGAGTGGTCGGCATTTCCATCATCCTCACCTCAAGCCAGCACTGAAAATTTACGTGTATCATAAGTGAATCCCCACAGCAATCCTGAGTTGGTATTATTATAGTCCAATTTTACAAACGAAGCAGCTGAGTGCAGCATGGTTAAGAATCCTGCCCCAGCAGGCATCTTCTTAGCCACCATGGCATAGTGTCTCCAGGTACTCTGCAATCGTTACTTCATTTCAGCTTTCAAACAACCTCGAAAGGGACATATCATTAGCTCTATTTTTGCAGATTGGAGAAATTGAGGATCAGAGAGATTATAATTTTCCCGAGTCCACCTTGGGAAGTAAGCAGAAGGGTCAGTATTGACCTTGACAGCAAAGCTCACATTCCTCCCTTCGCACCCTAGTGCTGCTGGTTATAAAAGGGGTCTAAGACAGAGAAGGGCCCTGGTAGGTTCAGGGCAGTTCATTTTTATAAACCACATCCCAAAGTGGCTCAGGTTATAAAAAGATGTGGTTCTCTGGGCAGGGGACGCTGTGACAAAACTAGGAGCTGTGGGTCCCTGGAGAATGGAAGTGTGAACAGCAGATGGCTAATGAGTTTACCAAAGCCTTGGAGGACATGAGGATTTGGGAAGAAAGGCGAACGCACAGTGCCGCCGTTAGCAGAGCTTGCAGGGCGTGCTGTTCTTCTGGCTGTGACGCTGCCTTTTCCAGCCCACTTTCCCCCTGCCTCTGCAGGGACATTGGCTGGGCCGGGTCTCTAGCCCACGGGTGCAGGCCAGAAGCTAATGGTTCCCTTATGGGTGAATTCAGTCACTCGCTGCTCCAGCCAAGTGAGCTAAAAGACCACAGACAACAGGCCTCTTGTGTTATTGTTCTCAGAAATCTGGGATGAGAGAAGCAGAATAAGTTTCCAGCTAAAGCAAAGCCTAACCTCAGGTATGTACACACACTGAGCCAACTGCATTTTCGATGAATAATTAGTGGGGCTTTCCAAGAATCCAGCAAAATCACACTTGAAGGGGTTTTAGCATAACCATAAGGATCATAAGAGCTATTAATCTCCTTATGTTATCATTTTGTCAAAATAATTAAGAGAAGCAGAAAGGGGTTTTCCTTAGGGGGTTTCTGAAACAGAGATCTGATCACTTCATCCATCCTTAAGTTCATAAGGCCGAAACTTAAGTAGCATGATAGATAAATAGCAGTCATATATTTCTACAACTGTGGACCTTTCTACATTTAGGAGAGAGAACCTATATGGGGGAGAGAAGCAATCATTAACTCAATTTAATCATCCACTTAATTTATCTGGTGTTCAGAAGGCCTGGGGCAAATATAGTTCAAAATAAAATTTTAATCAGCACTCATCAGAACAAATTGTAATGGCCTGCCAGCAAAATTTTCCAAGCACAGTTAAGTTCTGTGACGGCAGAACTGGGTCTGGTCACCGATGTGGCCCCAGTGCTTGGAAGAATGCCTGGCACGTGGCTGGTGCTCAGCCACTCCCTGTCAAGGAGGTCCTTCCAGTTTGCCGCTTTGACGATGGTGATGATGGTGTCGGCAGTGCTATGTACTTGGGAAGCGGTATCCATCAATCCTCCCAACAATGCCACATGGTAGTTAAAATTAATGCCCTTTTTTAGCAGGTGAGGGAGATGAGGGCCAGTGATGCTCCACAGCATGCCCAGGTCCCAGCGCTGGAGAGCGACAGAGCTGGGACTTGAACTGAGGTGCCTCCCGATGCTGGAGTCGGTTTGAGGTAGTCAACCTGAATCCTTGCCTAAGGTCAAGAGGAAGAGTCCTTCGGGTTATTTCAGCAGCATTTTGGGGACGTGCGTAGTGAGAGGGAAGTGTTTCTGTTTCGCTCCACACTCTGCTGAAGGCTGGATTCCCAGAGCCCTTCAGAGACTCACCATTGGGGATTCCAAAAATGACTCTAAAATTTATGTGTAAGTTCCCTTTTTTGGGGCCCCAGGACATATTTTCAACAGATACTTTATTACAAAATGGGAATGAGGCTCCCAGAGTAGTTCATAAAAGCCAATTTAACTCATAGTTAAAATACAGCCTGTCTGCAGTGATAAACTAGTAATTAAACCAGATGGAAAAAGGTACCATTCAGTAAGATATAATTTATAAAATTAAGTTTGCTGCTCAAGGAAATGCAGACTTAATGAAGGAACTTTTTTTTTTTTTTTAAATCTGAACAGGACTTCTGGATGCTTTCATAAAATCTTTTATTAGACACAGGTCACGCTGGCCTTTTAATTCCAATTTCTCTTTGCGACCTGGCTTTCCCGTTCTTGCGCCTTAGACACAGGCACTAGTTCAAGGCGCTCTCCTACTTGCTGCCATCGCCAGGGTGATGCGGTGCACATTTAGAACACAGGACGGAGGGGGAGAGGAGGGAAGGAGGAGGGAGCGCTCCCTAGTGGGTGCTGGGCTACGCGGGGTGGCTGGCGGGGACAGGGTGGCAGCAGAGAGGGTGTGCGCAGAGATCTGGAACCGCGTCGGGAGCTCACAGTGTCAGGAGCACCTGTGTGCGTGCAGTGGGTGCGTGGGACTGCGTGTTGCTACGTTTCCTCGTCCACTATTCAATTTATCAAGCAGCGTGCTCACGGATGAAGTCTGGGTCTCCAAGGAGCTTACATTTTGGTGGGGGAAAAGAGACAATAAACAAGCAAATACATATAAAAAAATAACATAATAGACGGTGCTAACAAGCAGAGCAAATGTAGTTAAGGCGCTAAGAGGATAAGTATCAAGGGCACCAAACCGGAAGGGGAGTCTCTTGGAGGGAGTGAGATGAAAGTCGACGTGGGCAGCGTGGTGGGAGGAAGAGCCCCAAGAACATCGCAGGAGAGAGGCTGGCAGGAGCCGAGGGCCTGGGAGGGAAGGAAGGAGAGAGCCTGGTGTGTGCCGAGAGCTGAGGTGCGGGGATGGCTGGAGCTCAGTGGTTCAGGGGGAGACAGGGATGCGAGTTGGAAGGCGAGGCAGGGGCGGGTCCATGACACCCTCGAGGGCCACCCCGAGGAGTTACAATTTATTCTCAGTGCAGGGGGAGCCATGGGGGCTTTCAAGGGAGGGAGCGGCAGGGAAAGAAGTGCTTGCACAGAGAAGGCTCTGGCCGCTGGAGGAGGAAGTGTTGGCGGCCAAGGGTGGCTGCGCTCACCATGGCTGCCCTTCTGTCCCTTGTCGCAGGCACTGCACCATCTGGCCGACAAGACCGCCCCTTGCCATCTGGCATTTACAGCTGGAAGGACACTCAGAGAGTGTGAGTAATGTGGTTTCGAGGCTTGGATTTCACAGAGCAATAGAAAACACAAACAGGGGACTCACGGAGTATTGCAAATTTCCATTTGGCTAAATCTCAGCTACTGTCTACGATCACCTTCATTTCATAGGAGAAAAGATAGTTTAAAACCACAAACATAAGGACATAATCTCAGGGAGAAAAACCAAGTTTTACAGAAACACTACACCTTTCTTACGTTTTTCACATTTTGCATTAGAACCAGTGAAAACCTCATTAACAGATTGCACACAAATCCAAGGATCGGTATTCAGAACATCAGTAAGGTACCTGATAAGGAACAAGCACTCAGCAAAACAGCTCTCAGCCCGGAGCCCTGTAAAGGGGAGTCCTCTTCTCTATAAAGAAGAGTCCGACGCATCTCACCTGATCTTTAGGTACGCCGCGACGCCGAACACCAGCAGCACCACGGCGATGACTGTCACGGTAATGGCGGCGACGCTGCCTGCCAAGGAGGAGAGGTGCAGAAAAGAGGACAAAGTTACTTACTTCACATCATTCTGCATAAAAGGCAGAGCAAGAATAAAACCCAGGATCTTAATTCTGTTACCAAAATGCCTTTTCTGCCAGGTGAGGCTGGATACGTGGTGAATATTTATTTTAATATTTATCAAGACCTGTCGCTGTCCTGGACGTCAGAGAACAGTACCCAGTAATATCTGATTATCTTTTAAAGAATGACACCAATCTGTTGTTGCCGCCGCTGCTGTTTGCAGGGGTGGTGGATTTTAAATTTCTTGATGTCCTGTTGTCTTCTTTTATAGGCTCTGGCTCATCTGTCCACTACTTGTGAGCTATTGGGAGACTCAGGATGTTTTATTCAAGGGTCACTACAAGGTGATGTGGTTGATTTTTCAACAAACCGCAACCACACAGCCGTATCAGTAGTGCCCACTTCGAAAGGGTCACCTTGCTAGGAGATACACTAATTTTAATGATGCCATCATATCAAAGCATTTTTAAAAACACCTCTTTGGGAAGTATGTCCAGTTTTCCTTCTCAAACAGTGAATTTGGTTTTATAGAGAATAAAGTCAAGTTTGGTGTATAAAATTAGGTCAAGTCTGATAGGTAACACTTTTTTGTTTGTAGAAATAACCAGGTGCAATTACAAAGCAACACGGATGTTTTATTCTGCAATTTGAAATCCAGTTCCAAAAGCAACTGATAACGGGCAGTTAAAAAAACCCTTTGAACCTGTAGCCTTGTAAGAATAACCATACTGCCTCTGAATACTACTTCGAAGCACAACACTCTTCTGTGTGAGCTTTGGCCTCATAATGTATATACTTAAGTTTTATTTCACCTTAGAAATACCAAGAATCAATTGAGCTCTTGTCGCCTCGTACTTAAAGTGACTTTTTGGCACGAAAGCTGGTGTTAGGGACCTCATTTACTCTTTCAGACCACTGGGAAATCATTTACTGTGCTTCAGCAAGTGAATGGCACTCTTCTTACACACGCTGGGAAGAGCGGAAGAGATCTGGATTCCGAACGTGCGCATCGGCCGTCACTAGCTGTGCGACCATGAGCTATTGGCTCTGTTGACTTGCTCACGCTGCTCACCTGCGGAGACAGAATAGGAGTGCTCTGCCCATCTCCCACGGCTTTAAGGGGATTCAATGAGATGCCGTGTGCACTAGTCTAAAGTACGACCCCAATGTATGATCCTGGGCCAGTTCCCATCTCTCGTGTACTAGGTCTCAAAGGTGATGACTCTTCCCCACAGTTTTGGAGATTTATCTTTGCAGATTACTTTGGCATGTCTCCTTTTATTATTTTTTTCCCTCTGGTATGAATGGCTTTTGTTTGTTGTTCTTTTTGTTAGCTCTTCCACCAACAGAATTCGAGCACAGCTAAGAAGCGAATCAGTCTACTTATTAACTCTTTAGTTACTCCCCAAAAGTTTTGGCTGAAAGAAGGCTACACCAGACATCCATGCTGCCACTGGTCCTAATTCATAAAACAGAGTCAACAAAGACCATTGCTAACAGAGAGACTTAAGACCAGAGCTTGATGTCTCTACACAGACTGACCAGATTCAACCATTTCAGAGTGCGCAGACTTCTGGACGTTCACACACCCATTTCTTTGCTCCTGGACTCCCTTTGAGCCAGATTAGTATAATTGTCAGTTTGATCTCTTTGTCTTTTTACTGAAGACAAAACCATGACACTGGATGCTCAAATGTGCAGATCTGGTCAGTCAGGCAAAGTTTGAGGTCAAACTTTCCAACTTAGAAAAACCTCCACTCCTACTTTGAGAGGCTGCTCTTAGCTTCTTGGCCTCCAAACTGTGTTGGAGTTAGGACAATTCAGAGTTCACTGAAGCCTCATAAAAGCTCTTTTAAGAGCTTGTGAAAGGATGGGTATAACCGCAAAGTAAGGTGATGGGGGTATTTTAAAATTCAAAAAGATACAGTTATTGCAGTTAGGAGCAGTTTAAAAAACTGACCTTTTAATTTAATTTCTCTCTGTTAAAGAAGTGGAGGAAGAGAAGACTATAACCCATTTCCCTGTAAGACTCTTCTTTCTTGCCTCAGGGATAGCTTAATATAGGAAATTGTAGGCTTGACCTTTCTCTAAGTTTCTTCTGTAACTCTAAGCAGTTGGGTCTCCTCCAACTCAGTGATTTACTGAATTTATTTATATACCATCTCTTTCTAAAGATAAATCATGCAGTTCCCCCAGCTAAAGTGCTGTTCTTTCTTTCTTTCTTTTTTTTCAGAGACTGCAAGTGATAGACTGACCGCTTCCTCTCCACGGGATGGGTGGCTGTCCAGCTCTCAGTGTAGCCCCAGTCTTCAGATGGGGCCCTTCCAGGCCACCCTTCCTTGTCCACAGAAGACATCGGCCTGTGTGACCAGGGCTGGAATTAGCAAGTGATTTTCCACCTGATCGGCCCTTGAGGGCAGCTGGGCAAAGGGGCACTTCTTAGAGCTGGCACAGCCCAATACGAAGCCAAAAGGTATGAGATAAACCAGATGGTGCTCGAACATTTGGAACACCCAGTTAACTATTTCACCACCTACTGGCTCTTCTCAGCAGTAAAAGCCTAGCTGAGTCGAGCCAGGGAGCAAGCGTCCTCCAGAAGTAGAAGACCTTGATGGGGTCCCCAACCTGGGCGGTCTCCTGTCCTGAGCTTGCTGTCACCCCCACGGCAGCTTCTGCTTTCGGAAGCAGCCCGTAACTTCAGCCCTGGGAAGTTCCACACCTGAGTGCATCATGGCCTGAGCATATGAGGGGTTGGGGGTTGCTAAGCTGCATCAGCACTACTTTAAAGGGTGACTGCAAAAGCTTCATTTCCTCCTTGTGAAAACGACTGTCATGTCCCCCTCAGTTCTGTTAACACGAAACTGGAATTCCCCTTGTCCTACTCTTTCTTGTTTCGAGGCGGGGCAGGGAGAGGACACATGAGGCCAGTGTGGCTGTGGGCAGGGGAGGCTCGCCCTGCGGGGAAGGTGCCAGACACTTGGTGGGCGCGGCGGAGGGGCGGTGGCTGGCACTTCAGTTCCTCCCCATTGGGATTCGCCAGTTACAGGCTGGGTGTGACTCACGCTGTAACGTCAGAATGGGCAGAAATTAAGAGAGAACTGGAGGAAATTTACCTGTATATTTTATAAGCTAAGATGCAAGAATATTCCACTGTGCTAGCACGTTCCACTCTGCTAATATGTTCTGCTTAACCAGAGGGCTGTTGAAGATCCATGAACCAAAGTCTCCTTGAATTTTGGGCCTCCCTGAAGTCTAAGATTTCTCAAGGTTGCGTTTTTGCCACTTTCATAAGGGCCTAGAACAAGAGTAAATGCGCTAGAGAATGGCCATAGCTACCATTTGCAGGTGGTGACTTGGCTGGCGCTGTGCCAAGAACTTTACAGCTACCACCCCATTTCATTCTCTTTATGACGTGAGTGCAATTATTCCCATTTTATAGATGAGGGAGTTAAGGCTCAGCGAGACTAAGGTTTTACAGCTGGTAAATGATTGAACTAGGATTTGAACCCAGGAAAGTTTCATCCAGATTTTTCATTTTTAATCATTAATATACTGGTTACTTCTTCCAGCCCTTTTCTCAGCTTGGCCAACTTCGACCCTTTCTTCATGACCTAATTAAATATCAACCCTTCTGAGAATCTTTCTCTGACACCCTTCAGTAAATTACAGTGTCACTGTGTGTTCATAGATCTTGGTGTCTGTATCTTTTCAGAGATATTTGAAACTTGTTTATGAGCTTCCCAAGAAGACTCTGATCATATCCATCTTGCATCTCTTCCCATTTCTTGTGTACTTTTAGCTTCAGGCACAGTCTCTGGCTCATAGTGGGTACTTAACTCATTTAATGTTGAATAAATAAATACAATATTGGCAGAGAAAAATAACTTGATAACTGGAAGTGTCTGACCCCAATCACTGTGCTAAGAAAGCTCCCAGGCAGCAGGTTCTCTGCCTATTCACCTTGGAATCCCCTGCTCCAGGCCTCACCTGGGTGCTTACTCCTATGACTGCATCTGTGGTCCTATCTCCTTAGCCCCTTGCCCTCCATGCTGTGCACTTGGGTCCCATGGATGAACACGGTGGTTAGCTGGAGGGGGGTTCATTTGGGAGTAACTGACTAGAGTTAGATAATCTCCTTGAAGCAGCCAGAGCAAACTCCTGGTCAGACCTGGCGGGCCGCTACTCCATTCCCCTGCACCCCTGAGGAAGGAGGCTGCCCTGGAGGCCGTCATGTTCCCTGCTTTGACTCTGTTCTGTACCCTGTGGGGTCCTGGAATAAACTGCGGCGTCAGCTGAAGAGTCTCTCCTGCAGCTGCCTCTCACGCCACAGACACGTGCCTCTGCTTACCACATGCTGTCTTTATCGCATGCTCAGAGGCTCCGCTCACGTCCAAACCATCACCCCTCCCTGGGCCACAAGGGCCCTCCTGCCTTCCTGGGCATAGTAACGACATTCCCAAACCTCAGACGTTCCTCTGGGGACTCTTCTCATTGATGGATTTTCTTTTTTTCCCCCCTTTAAACATGAAAGGAACATTTCGTCTGACCTCTTTGGCAGGAATACTTGCCAACTGTATCCAAAATAAAAATCTTAGGATGTGATGGGAGGAACCCAAACAACCTCTGAAAGAAAGAACTTTACCAGGCTCTTTAAAAACGTTGTTGTTCTGAGGGAGCTGGGGGTAGAGGCGGTGATGGTGGAACGGTTCCAGGGGTGGCAAGAGTTGTCTCGTTCCTACCCGCAGATGACACCTGAACTACATTCTCCTTGAAAATTCGCCAGTCGGCTTATTTGGAAGGTGCATGTAAGTACTTGACCAAGTTCCTGGGTATGTGTGCACACCGCTGATCTATTTTGAGAAGAGTCTTGAACAAACCTCTTGACTGTTTTCCAATATTCTTGCTTTTCTCTCTCTACTTCCTGGTCCAGAGATTAGGTGAGAAACAGAGAAGAGGAGCAGGTGGCCACTTCAGAGTGTGCGGCGGCTCCTTCAGTCAAGGTCGCCAACAGGAAAGGAACATTTAGTCTCAAAGGAATTCTTTCTCTTTAGAAGTACGTGTCTGCGGACGTGCCGGAGGAGGGGAGTGGGCGGTTGGCGAGGGCCCAACGGCACGGTGAGCCGAATCTCTGTTTAGTATGCTAGGCTCTTCTGTCTTTACGGTTAGAGTATCGGGTCACATCTCCGTGCTCCAAAGAAAACAGTAATAGTAACAGGAATAAACAATAACAACAAAAATAATAGCAACCAGCACTTTCCTATTACCGACTCTGTGCCAGGGACTGTTCTATGAGCTTCACTTCTTTCAACTTATTTAATCCTCATGAGAACTCTGTAAGGTAGATGCTCTTGCTATTTCCATTTTACTAATGGGGAAACTGAGGCACAGAGACACGAAGGGCCCAAAGCCACATGACTGGTGATTGGAAGAATTGGGCTATAAGCACAGACTCCAGAGGCCATGTGTTACCTACTGGGCTCTCCTGCCACCCTGGGCTCTCACGTTAGATCCAAGTCTACTTTCAGATAAAACTTACGGCGCTGGTACATCCTCTGTCTACTTTCTGTTGGCTGCCCAGGAATCGGGGCCTAACTCGGGGCTGTGTGGTGGCGCAGGTCCTCTTGTAGGCACCAGTGAAGGCGGGTCAAAGCTCGATAATCCAAATTAATTGGAAGGAAGACTGGTTAGAAGCAGACAACTGTCACAGAACAGCAACCTAAGAAGGTCCACGTCATTGGTTTCTGGTATGTGCTGTGGTCCGGAATAACCACTCAGAGCGCTGCCACATGCTGTCTGCTGCAGTATATTAAGTAACCACGGTGCGTGGTAACTGCAGTCGGCTTTGGCGGTGGTGGTGGGGTGTGTGGGTGTGTAGGCTGTGAGATGGGGGAGAGAAAGTAAAAATACAAAACTTCAGTTCTTGGATACACACCTAGGTAGATCCTAACTCTACCATTAGTGAAGGCCACTTTGACCTCTGGCCTCGTCTGCCTGGATTTCACGCCTGTTCTTCCTGTGCTACCCCCAGGCCCTGATCTTGCCTCCTCCCTCTGACCCCAAACCAATCCCACGAGCCTCTCCTGAATGAGCTCCATGGGCTCACCTGGAGTCAGGACCGTGTGGGGTGTAGAGAAGCAACAGGCCAGGGCTCTGAGGTCCCTACCCCATTGTAGAGACAAGTGTCAGGCCCCCAGGGCCACCCAGGAGCATGAGGATTGAAGGACAAACAGGAAGGTAGGTAATGGAGGTGGGTGGTACCAAACTCTGTATTTCTGTCTATAACTGAGGGGGTGGGGCAGGTCTCAGGAAGAGGTGGGAATGAAGCTATTATCTGAAGAACAGGCATGTCTTGCACCGACAGTGATGAGGCTCAAGGGGGGACCAACTGTGTGAGAGAAGACACTCAACACTTAACAGGCTCGAAGGGTTTGCACTGGGCTTGAAGTCGGAGCACCTTGACTGGTGTCCTTGTCTGAAAAATGGGCTAATCCCCGTCCTCTCCCCTTCACAGGGACATTGGGAAGATCCAATGGGATGAAGAGGGGCCGCTGAGAGCTTTGTAGAGCCCAGTGCTCTCACTTTGTAGATTAGGAGACTGCAATTCTGCAGGGCAGAGTGACTCTTCCAAGGTCACACGATTTACGGAAGTGACAAAACCAGGACCACGGGCTACATAAACAGGTGTAATGGAAATTAATAGGGACCGGGAAAATGGTCGAGTACTCAGAACTGAATCACGGAGAACTCTGAAGGCCGGGCGTGGCGTCTGGGCTTGTCAGTGTGGGCACAGGGACTGAGAAACTGTTCGGGGAAGAGGGTGCCCTTCTCCTGTAAGAACCTCTCCAAGTCCCTCTTTCTATTGGAAATCATCCCTGGTGTTGGATATATTTTCAGTCCTCTTTTTCTAGATGTTTGCTTTTTTATTTTGTATGGCACAATTTGGTAAATTTATTTTAGTATTTAACTGATACTGATGTATGTAGCTGTGGACAGTTATGCGCATTATACATACAAGATAGATGTATGAAATATGCTCTTATACCAGCGGTTTTATGTGAACATGTTCTACGTGTTCTCTAGACTGTAAGTCCCTTAAAGCCAGGGATATCAAATTACGCTTCTTTATTTTTCTAGGCCCAAAGTCAGTGATTCATAAAATAACTCTGATCTTCTGAAGCATAGCAATTTTAAAAAAAATTCATTCGTAGTTATGATGCAAACAGAAAGCTCTTTTATAAGGTATCCAGCTTGCATGCAAATACGCTACAGAAGTGCCTTTAATTAACGCAGCCTAAGCTTGTCTTTGTTAAGTTGGTCCTTCTCCCCACCACCCCTCCCCCAATCCTTAAATCATTAACTTACTACTTAGCATTTGTTCACACAGAGTAGCAGAGGTAAACTTTATCTAAATCAGTCCAATATTATCACAACTGAAATCTTGTACCTCATGTTTATACTCTTTCCTAAAAGCTAGTTAGTGGGCAGCATTGGGATTCAAGCTTTGGGGAAGGATCCCCAATATTTATACTTTTGCACTTCACGTAATCAGAAGACCCGGTTTGGAGACTGGCTTTACTTTTATCTAAAAGCATTTTACCTACCTGAAGCATACAGTTAAGAATGTACACCAGAAATATTAACCCTGGCTGAGCTAGTAAAAGATTTGCACTTGCGCAAGCCAAGTGCTGTCTTCCTCTTCCTTCCTTCCTCCCT
Organism: Indri indri; assembly: GCA_004363605.1. Taxonomy (NCBI): domain Eukaryota; kingdom Metazoa; phylum Chordata; class Mammalia; order Primates; family Indriidae; genus Indri; species Indri indri. The sequence continues at coordinate 2,281 of RJWJ010029005.1, read as the reverse complement.
CTCCCGCTCTCATCCTCGGTACTTTAAGGGTGCAGGGAGCACAGGTTTCAGTCAGTGCAAACCAGGCCACACACAATGGTGCAGTTCTTGGTTACCAGGGTTTTAAAGTTTTTTCACTTCGCTTCCTATTACCATCTTTTCCAACACAAATGAAGCCTCTTTCGCATTTGGAGAATTTATTTTAACTACATGTTGAGGTAGCCTGGTTCCCAGCTCTCCTATGACACCTGTAATGCGAACTAGCCTGGGTTTCCAAGGACAGCAAACAATGCTCCGCATCTTTTTTTCTCATAGCGTGGCGGCCACCTTGACTTCACAGCAAGCCGATGAGCACACAGAGCTCCGGCTCGGTGTCTGCGAGTGAGCGTTGCCTTCATTCAGTTGGCAGAACGGTGCTCCCCAGAGGAAGAGGGGTCCGCAGGGAATGAGAAACATCACAGGCCAGCATGGGGATCTCACTGCCTAAATCGTCTCTTTGAACGACGCCTGGAGGCGGCGAATAAGGCATTGCGGGGAGCCTCCCACTGCCTTGCTCACGAGTTGCCCTTTATTTCCATGAACACTGAGAGAGAAGGTTTTTTTGTTGTTTTGTTACCTCTTCCTCTATCTCTTCAGTATTTTGATGTGAGAATGAGGCGTGGCCACGGATAAAATAACACTGAGGGGAAAAATAAACCAAAAAAGTTGGCATATATTGTTTTTAAAGATCACCCAGTCTGCCAGGTGAAGACTCAGATTCCCGTGGGTTCCACTACCCTTGGCAAGTAAGAGCTTCCACGTTGGTGTTTTCTTGTTCAGAGGACTTAAGCAAGAAGAAAGGGAGGAACTTCTAAGAGCCTGAGATAGAGTCCTAATTCTGTTTGCCAAGCAGTGTGCAAGTTTTTCATTTTTATCGTGGAATACGGGCGAGGAGCAGAAAGTCACAGCTTCAGGTCACCTGTCCCAACATCTTGGCCAAGGGCGGTGACATCAATACAATTACTGCAGTGCCAAGGACTCAGGGAATCTCCTAGGAACCACTAGCTAAATTTAGCCTGACCCCATGTCATTAATCACCAAGGCCATGCAGGAACCTGCTGTTGAATACTGTATTTACCAAGTTTTAATTTCTCCCAGATTCAGGCCCTGAAGGTTTTAAAGTGAAAAACACTAGAAAGAAAAAATAATTTCCAACCTTTGATGCAAATTAAGGGAACAGTACAACTTCTGGGTCTTAACTGTCTGCCCTTCAGGGCAGGTGGGGTTCAGGCTAAATCCTGAAGCTCAGTTTTTGTTTCCCCCAACTCCTCAAAGCGGCTTTTCTCCCAGCTAGAAATCTCTGGTTGTTTGGACTCTTTAACCCCTTCCTTTGGATTTTACAAGTTTTCTGAAAGTGTTACTGTTTCCAGTATGAACATAGTTATTTTTCTCCTTCACACTTTTTGGATTATCCTTTTCTGTATTGTGCTGCAGGCGAGTTCTTAAGTGGGTCTTTATTACCTAATATTTACAGTAATAATCCCTTTGGGAGTCTTAAAGTGTTTTACAAACATTCCAATTCTTCAAGTTAAGAAAATCAAAGTCTAGAAGAGTCAAAACTCCGGCTGGTTGGTCTACACTCTGAGAATTAAGGACCCAACTGTAATAATAATAGCTAACATTTATTTGGTTCTAACTATGTAAGACGCACTTTATATACTTGTCTCATTTAATCCTAATAAAAATCTTATAAAACAGGTACAGGACTGTAATTACCCTCATCATATAGATAAATAAACTTGACTAAGTCTCCCATCTTGCAAATGGCACTGGTGAGATTTGAACCAGACAGACTGATGCCAAAGCACTGCTGCTACAAACATCACTGCCTTCCCAGAGCCTGGCTTTCAAATGACTCCGTGATTTCGCCACATGGAAATATGGCAAAATGTTTTTGATGGCCTGCTTCCATGGGCTTATTGAGACTTTATTATTTTAACGTTAAGTTCACCTTCACCTTTGAGCCTCTGGTCCACCCCTTGAAGGCCATGAGTCTGATGATGAAAGCATGATACTGTTAAATAAAATGCTGTCTCTTCTTGGCCACTATTTTTCTTTCCTAGGACCTGAGAAACAAGGTCCATTATATGTTCTCCTAATACAATATTCGTGACTTGACTCTCTGGGGTGGAATTTTTAGATCCATTTCTCATAAAGGTGATGGGATGGTGCTGATCTTTCCTCACTCCCCTGCCAAATTATTTTGTAACTAAAAAGACATGCTCTTTTGAGTTGGAAGATGATAGTAAGAGTTCAACCTGGA
>RJWJ010029004.1:10822-21066 GCA_004363605.1 Indri indri | reverse complement strand
TGTTCAAGGAGGTAATCTAGTATCTAACTGATAATATCTAACATATAACAGGTTGGAGAAGATATCTATGCTTCTAAATTACTTGGACAATCATATACACAAAGACTTATATAGTTTAATATTTACTCAAAGGATATAATCATTTAATATTTCTGAGACCAACCCTTCTCGTGCATACCAAAGGAGTAGGATTAAGTTACCTCCTTGGTGTCTTCTTTCCAATAATCAACTGGTCTCTAAATGTTGAAATTCTTCTTTCCAAAAATGATTCATTAAATTCTTAGATGGTAAATAGTTATAGAGAAATCTAGATTATGATGATTTAATGTTACATTATTTATTTTCAGAGAAATAAGTTGAGTTGCCTAAATCCAACACCTACATTGTGGAATCTTAACTTTCACTATATCTATTGATATTTATGGCAGTATATTTTTACTTTCTATATTAGGATAGGAACTCATTTTTGGAATGACTAACTGATGCCAAATTCTGTTTCTGAAATAGAAATAGTATCATAAGCTCCAATGACTTGGCCATAACTAACCTTAATCATATACTGGATAAGTGTTTTTAATTAGAATTCTCTATAAAAACATTTAAATTTAAATTAGGTACTTAATAGGGCATTTGTATAGATATATCTTAAGAAAAGTCAATGCACATAAGTAGTGATGTCTCTGCATCTGTGTTTTTATACCTTAAAATGATGTTGCTGATAAAAGTACAGATAGCACCCTGTCATACACATATGACGGTATATTTTTTCCATGGCTTAGTTTATAAAAAGTAATGGGTTGGAATGGTTATACACGTTATGATAAAAAGGATAATGAGGAGGAGGCTAGGGTAGTGTGGCCTCAGGTGGGTAGGATGGAATCGCCAAGGCTACTGAAATAATCCAGTTAATGGTATTTGGCTTCGGGGCGCTTCTTTCCACTTGGTATTTCACTGTAAAGAGGCTGGAAAATTGTCATTTTTAAAAAATGTATTCATTCATTTAACCAATATTTAAGTGACTTGTATGTGATAGGAACTGAGCCTGGAAGTAATAATTCCAGTTTCTACCTCCATGGAATCAGAAGAGAGACAGACCTCTCTCTGTCTCTATAACACACACACATACACACACACACACACACACACACACACACACACACACACACACACCTGAGCATAATGACAAATAGGACAAATGCCAGAAAGGAGAAGTACTTTATATGAGGAGAATGTACAGTAGAAGATTTGACCTCTTTCTGGAGGCCAGAAAAGGCTCACCTGGGGAAGAATCTTCGAAAGACGAGGTGGACCTATCTTGCAAAGAGAGGAGGGGTAACGGCATACGGAAGGCCATATGGAGAGAGGGAGCATGGGAGTTCTGCAGAATAGAATAGGCCATAATTGCATTAAATATATTCAAAGATGGTTTGAAAACTCTATAGTTTGAAAGGAACATACAGAAACTTCTGTAGGTATCATCAGCATTGAATAAAATCTAAAAATCATTGAACTTTCAACCAGTATGGTACCCACACAACGCCATTTTATATTTGTTATCCTCTAAGTTTCTAGTTGCTGGAATAGCAGCTATATAGGATATATATATGCTCAGCCTTTGCTCAAGCTTCAGAATATGAAGGATGAATTATGTTCTTGAAAAGGCCTGAGTTAAATGAATAAAGATAAGCTTCAAGTTGTATGTTTGTATTTTCTTAGTTCTAGAGGTTCATATCTTGCTTTATGCTTAATCCAGATGCAGAACTTTCAAGACAAAAGTATACCAATCTATTAATGCATTTTAGTTTGAGATATATAATCACTGGAAAATAAATTATTTGAATATTTTTATATGTGTTAACCATTAATGGTTAAGATAATTCGTAGAGCTGCTTTTAACTAAAGAATGGACATGCTAATTACCGAGGCATTTAAAATCTGCCAAGGCTCAATGTGTTTCGACAGTATTGTGTTAAAGGCAGGATGCTAAAAAAGAATGAATGTACAAACAGATTGTGAATTCCTGGATTATGCATCTGTTATTATAATGAGTCAGGGCTTGTCTAACCTATTCTTAGATTAGTTTTAAAAGGGGGGGGATTAAGTTCTGTTTGCTGCGGTAATCCTACTAAAGTGTTTCAAACTATTCTCTACTCATCTTTTTGTCTAAGTCTAGAGTCTGTGCACAGTTCCCATGACTTTGAATGAGAACACATTTGGCCCTGAGAGATCTTTCAGATATTGTTGCTTTATAGTAGTAGCCAAACATTCGTCTCTCTGATTAGATGTTATATTACTGAATTATTATCCCACTATGTGCCTCGCAATGCAAAAGAAGACCTGCACATGTAAATATTTTCATTTCCTTAAAAGGCACTGATTTTGATTGTGCATGAGGTATAGATTATTAACATGCTTTTAAAATATACTGTATTCTAATATCTCGTGTAATACATTCTTGGGACAAATTTATTATTCCTGGAGCTGTGCTATGTGAAGTCTGATGTAGCAAAATGATGAGGATGGTGATGATGATAACATTTATTGTTGCTATGTACATACTGCATGTTAAGCAATGTTCTAAGTGCTTTACAAACCTTACCACCTTCCCATTATCGGTCCCATTTCAGAGATGAGAACACTGAGGCACAGAGTACTTAAGTGGCTGGAACAGGGTTGCATAGTACATCTGGAGCACAGCCTCCAGCGCCAGCACTCTTAACTGTCCTTCTATCATTAAATTCATACCATCCCTTCATCACATCCCCCCCAGAGTTACCTGCTTAGAATACACTGTTGATCACTTTCTTCCATTACTCAAAACCCTTCGGTGGCAGTCCATTTGCTCCAGGATGCAGTTCCTGATTCTCAGACAGGAATATAGAACATTCCATAATCAAGCCCACCCACCAGCATCACGTCCTACCAAAAATGTCAGAACTGTGAAGGGCGAGATAAATGCAGACACCTGGGCTCACCCCAAGTGTCAGAGAGGTGGGCCCAGAGTCTAGCGGCATTTTAACAGCCTCTTCTGGTTTTTCCCTTTCTAGACAGAGAATCACTGCCCTCTACACACAAAGGGCAGAGACCCGTGAAATTCAGCAATCCTGTGCTTCCCCCAAGACACCACACCTCTGCACTTGCGATTCTCAAAACTCAGGATGTCCTCCACGGTGTCTAATGTCTTTTTCAATACCCAGTTCAGATGTGGGCTCTTTAGAGGAGTGTTTTCTGACCTCTGCAGGCAGAGTTCACCACCGGTCTTCTGTGTGCACTCACTATTTACCCCTTACTCCGGCGAGTCATACGCGGGGGAGTATGGATTATGCCAATCTGACTGTAGAGATTACGCTTGGAGAGGCATACGAAATCGATGGATTTAGTACACTCGGAGGTTCCAGAGAGGGTGGAATGCCATGCCACACAAGGGGCCAAAGGGAAGGAGCGCCAAGGGATGGGCTGACCCCAGCTGAGAGAGAGGGAGCTAGGACCCATGTGCTAGTGCCCTTTAATGGGCATCAGGGTGGAATTCACCAGCAACAGGCACAAGGAGATTTCAACGGTGCCTGTGAACATCACTAGGCCATAGTCAGGGGAGGGCAAGAGGGGAACCTATGATGGGGGCAGCCTTGTCACATTGGTGCACATGATCATCTGGGCAGGATGCTCACACCCTGTTTGTGGGGACGTTGAGGAATCAGGAAAATACAAAGTTTAGAAAATTTAAAATACATACGGTATGATTATGTATTGACTTTCTATCTCTCTCACCAGAGAGATAACTGTGAGGGAAACTTGTCAGCAATACATTTCTGCTGTGGTTCTTCCTACATTTTCTTCTTCAGTATCTAGTTTTATGCCACTCAAACGTACTCTTCTCTGGTCTAAGCTAGTCTCCATGTCATCTCATTTGTCTCCCACAGACTCTACTGGACATTGCTTGTGCCAGTTCTATGCATCTATTTGCAGAGTATTTCAACTTTATAATTGTTGCATGTTTGGATTTAAGCTAAGTAATAATAGCAAATGTATAAAGTATTTACCATTCTGAGCCCTTCATATGTCTTAAACTAGTGTTTCTTAAACTGTCACATGCATAGGAACCACGTGAAAATTTTGTTAGCAATGCAGATCTCAGGATGGGACCTGAAGTTCCCCATTTCAAACAAGTTCCAGGTAGTGCCAACACTGCTGGTCTGCTGGCCACTCTTTGAGTAATAAGGTGGTAATTACCGAATACTCACAACAACCTAATGAGGTAGGTATTAAAATTGACCCCAATTTTCCAGATGAGGAAAATGAAGCAAAGAGAGATTCGACAAGCAGCTGAAAGTCACAGGTTAATAAGTGGCACTGCCAGGACTGGACCGAGGTATGCATGCTCCAGAGTATGAGCTCTTGACCATTCCTCTACTCTGCCTGTTAAATTGGTATGCAACCTTGGCTCTTCATGTCCCTAGATTCTATGGCACTTTTCTATATGATTTTGGAAGGTAAGGAAGTGCTGGCTTTTTCCTCTCCGCAAAATGGAGTTTTTTAGTTGCCTGGGATTGCAGTTCCTTTTCTCTGAAGGAGTGGTGAGGGGCAAGGAGAAGGCAAGAAGGTTTAGATCAGTGGTTTCAATATTGTCACAACTTGGATTCTATTTCATCACATTTCACCTAAAAAAACATATAAAAATCCAAATAGACCTTGGTTCCACCCTCTTCTGTAAGGGCTGCTGACTACATGATCTGCTTACTCTTGGGCCAGATGGAATATTGATCAGTTGGTCTGCTGAGTTCAGATATTTCTGTATAAGAATATCTGGATTGTTTCTTTTTGGATATTACAAAGATAATAAAAATTATTAATTTAAAATTACTTCTAGACACAGTATTAAATAAATTATATTCAAGATCACTAAGCTGGCATATGTGAAAATAAATATATACAATACAATTGATATTTACATAGAACTATAGCATGGTTCTATCATTATTCTAATCCTGCCTCAGGAGGGAATTGGAGAAACTTTCCATTTCCTAAAAAATACAGAGTTTTGGTCCCAGGCCCTTGAACAAATTTGCTGGGTGGAGAGCCAGGAATCTCTATATTTATTAATAAAATGCTACCCAGGTGATTCTGATGATCATCTAAGTTTGGCCACCAGTACTTGACCACTGTGGCTTTTGGCAGAAAGAACAACTTTAATATCTCTCAGCCTTTTAATCAAAGAAATGTCTCTGAGGTTATTTCTTCTACCATATCATATAACAGTGTTGGCTGCAGCTGCTGAGGGCTTTGCTGTTTAACCGTTTCATACCTCTTGGGTTCAGGGACATTTGTGCATGACGATGTGATTTAGGCACTTCACACTGGTGAAGCTTATTTGTAGAAACGCTGTCTGCTGTAAGTCAGACACTGCTCTAGTGGGAAAACAAATCACTAAAACATGCTTGATCAAATCTCTGCAACATTGTTACAAGCGTTAAATAAGTTTTTGAAGATAGGCCAAGTAACAAATGAGAAAACAGTTGTTGATTTTAGAAATATTTTTGAAGTGTCTGGTAATTCAAATTTAGCAAGGAAGGTAATTTACTTATTGAACAAAAGTGATTTATAAATAATCCTGGAAAATTAAGCAGCTGGACTAGCACAAGACTTGCATATTTAATGATTTTAAATGATTCCAAAGCCAACTCAAAATAAATCTGAACAATTTAAAATAATTTTATTTGCCAGTGAACCCTCACTCATTCAGTTGCTATAATAACTTCCTGTTTGCTTATATTCTATAATTATCATTCTACCGAAATGTTTTTTAATTTTCTGTGTAGGAAGGATCACTTACCTGATATTTACGTATCTGAGATCTCTCAGTCTCTTACTCAACTAATATATTAACTTATTTTAAATTGAGACCTGCAGGTCCTCATATAAATATCAGATTATTTTGAAAGTGACAAAGCTAAGTTTCTGTAATAGAAGGTAATTGTCATGATTTCTAGTGCAAGGGCTTAGATAGTAATTTGGTATAGGATCATTGACCTTTTGAATTCCACGAACTAGTTCAAAGGAAAATTGTAGAAAATCAATCTTGAGTCATTGAGACAGCCACGTTAGAGTGGGTTTGGAGAAGAGATGGAAGTTTCAAAAGAACTATCACAGAAATAGAATGGGAATTGAGGGAATGATGCCAGGGTCTTCAGGGAACCGTAAGAGGAAGAAATAACCGATTTCTGAAACTTTAAAATGTGTGAAAGGGGCTTGTAAATAACTGAGGACAAGATGATATATGGGTTTGGGGTTTTCAGGCCTATTCATCAATATATTGACCTAGACCTCTAGGGTTTTCTGTTTGTTACACCGTCAATATCTAATAGGTGAGTAAACAATGTGAACAGAAGCATGCTCCTTTGTGCATTATTTGTGCTAAGCCCTGAGTCATTTTGAAATAATTTAACATAGTTCATATTCCTCACTTCAGTATTTTGAGTATAGTTTTTAGGTTGATGCTTCTTCTCTTGAGTATCAAACATGATGCATAGAAAGTGAGAATAAACCAGCTCTCAGTGTCCAAGTGACCTCATGTTAAAGAAAATGGGGGGAGAAAACCTCCCAAAACAACTCTCTCCCCCCCCCAGATTTTTATCTAGTGAACTGTATCTAAGGAAACCAATAGTAGCTTCTCGCCAATATTATTTTGGGTTGATTAAGCTTGCCCTTCTATTTATTTTTCATCATACTCACTAAATAGAATTTGGTTGTTTTAAACTTAGAAAAATGATGTTTTATACAACACATTTGTTTTTCTTTGTTTTATTACATAGTCTTTGTAGTGCAGACAAGAGGACTTAGCTTGCTTTTTGACATTTAAGCCCAGTAAGTCAGAGTTCTTCATATTTTACTGTAAGTCTTGGAAGATTACATGGGTAATGTCTTTAATTGCTCTTCCATTTTACTTTGTAATTGCTGCAATGGTTTGTGAATTCTGATGGAAAATGGTTTAAGTTAGTAAATAACTTTGTTTCAACATGCACAATATAAAGAACTTCAGTAATGCTTAGTTGTTTAGGGACAGTGTACTGGAAGAATCAATATATTCGTGTGCATAGTTTTGCTTGGTAAGTATTTGGTTTTTCTGATGAATTTTCTTTCAGCTGTTTTCATAAAATAAGCTAGCAGATTCAGTATTTTGTCAACATAGGAAAAACAGACAAAATATGTCTCTTTAACCTTCAGTAAATATTAGATATTTAATTTTGGTGCTCTGTATTTAGAAATAGGTTATTATTTTTTGCCTAATATATTTCAATTTATATATTATGTACATTTTTGTATATTTTTACTGGAGTTGGGAAAGAGTAACTTGACAAATTCTTTGGTTTGTAAATTTGTTGGTAACAATGTAAAAGCCTTGTACTAGGCATTCATATTGCTTAAAAAATAAGACAAATATTTCAAAAAAGGTGGCTCAATAAGTCACATTGTACTCTACATTTTCTTTTTCCATTTGTTGATTGAAAATGTATCAATGTAGAAACTTGGGACATAGTATTGTTTCAATTCCTAGAAGTAAAATATTAAATACAATTATCAAAGTCACATAAATATACAAAACATATATCGATTATATATAGTCATAAAGGAAATGATTGTATTAAGTATATTAGTCAATCTATGTGAGAATTCAGATTTAAAATTAATGTTTGTTATAAAAATTTTCAGAGCTTATTTTCCTGTTCTCAGAAAATAAAAACAAAACAAAAACAGAGGAGATCTATATATTTTTTAAATAATAGGAGATACTTTAACAATGAACCCAAAGTTTTTTGTTGTTGGTTTTGAAAGCATTATTGCATTGCATAAAACATAAAAAAAATTGAAGAACTGAATTCCCTACTGAGAATTTACTTCCTTTCTTTGAAGTTTACATTCCAGAGTAGGTAGAAGGACTTTAGTAGGCCTCATTTGTCATGAAATTAAGAAGAAAGTTTTCATTAAAAAAGAAAAAAATGCCATTGCATAATGACAGTAAAGAGAAAAAGAAAAGAATAGCAAGTTTTACTTTAAAGAAAAATGTGAGCACTCACATTTTTAATATTACCAACAGAAAAATGTATAATATAATTTATGGTAACGTGCCTGCTACCATGGCATGTTTTAACCTCTGCCCATCAATCTTTGATCATTTAAAATTATCATACCATGCCTTGAAATGCTGGCTTGATTTGTACCCATAAATTACATGTTCAACAAACTTAATGGTGAAATTTGATTACTTCCATGAAGGATTTTTGGTCAAAGATGTGTTTGTTTTAGGACACTGTATTTGAGCACATTCAGAACTATTTTCAAAGTAAATGGATTTAGAGTGGTGCAGTGTAGACATATGATTCAGATTATTGGGGCAATCAGTAATACTAATTCCAGAGGCCTTACTCCTATTTGATCAGAAAAATTTATGTGTCCTATTTAAGTGATGTTTTAAATTTTGCAACTTTACAGTTAACAATGAGGTGGGATCTGGATACAGTCATGAACATAGATTTTTTTTTCTTTAATATGACATTAAGAAGTAAAATGGACCGAAGTATTTATTTTAGTTTCCTTTAATGTCTACTCACACCCATAGAAGGATATTAATATTGTTCATGACAGTGTTTTTTGCCCTGTTGTTTTCTGCTTTATATCTCCATATTGCCCAATTTTTATTAATTTCTTTTAAAGAATCAAAAACTCAAGCAGAAAAAAATAAGCAAAGAGCAAAATGCTGAATGTTGGATTGAGATGGTGGAAATGAAGAAATTTTAATATGCAAAAGATGGCAGTAAAACTGTGTTTACACTGCTTTTGCCGGAGACGCCAAAGAGTTGGTGAGGAGTATAAGGAGGAGGTTTAAAAGTCTTCAACAGAAATTAAATTGGGAGGCACATTAGACAATTGTGAGTGGTCTCCTGGGAATATGAGGAAATTAAAGCAATTAAACAATCTAGTGGTGCAGAGTAAAAACCAAGTAGGTCTCCCTTTCTTTCTGTATTTTTTAAACAACTTCACATTGAATGGAGGCTTACATCCTCCAAGGTCACACTGATACAAACATTAGAATTTCTCACCAGCAATGCTCTGGTTGATGCCCTGCCTCCGTATGTTCTCCATCACTGCCTTTCATAACTCATCCTCTCATCCGTTCTGCACACAACTTTCAGATTAATTTTGCCTTTCTGAACATGCAGTGGGTTTTATTGGCTGTCTATCTAGTAGCCATTACTTCTTTTTCTTTGCTATTACCATGATTGAGTTAGAGAGGCAAAATGCCCAATGCAGAGTCTAAATCATGGTTGGTCTGGTCTAATAATGGCAGCCTACTCTCCCTTGTGACATGTGGCCTAGTTTTAGCCAAAGAGATGTAATTAAATTTGTGCTGAGAATTTTTGGAATATATTTTCTTCTCTGAGAAAGCTGTATAAAGAGGAATTTATTGTGTGATGTATGAGGCTATGAAGCCATAGGAAAAATGTCAACATATTGAGGGGGGTGGAGCGGAAGAAAGTTAAGAGCTTAAGACTTGGAAATGCTTAGCTCTGGACTTCTTAAGAAAACAATAGATATTTCATTTAGCATTTATTCTTCCTTCTTCTCATAACGGTAACCCGATATCCCTTTGAAACCATTCCTCCACTGTCCCCAGCTCATGTACAGGTTATAAATGGTTAAGCCAATCTACACAACTCCATACTTCCTGTCCCTTCACCCAGCCATGCTGATTGTTCAATCGATACACGTAACATTTAGTTGAGACCAATAAGAATCGGGCTCAGAATGCTAGTTAGAATTCTTGGGGAAAAATGCCACTTTTCTTTTCTGCTGAAATTTCATCAAAGAAGATATAAGCTAGGAGCTGCTGACAGCTAACCACAAGTAAACATTTTATCTAGAAATGAAGCCTAAATACAGAGAAATAGAATTTATGATAGACACCAGATTCTTTTAACAATCTTTTAACATTCTTTTAACCTGAGAATGAAGTTAGTAGCACTGTGGAATCTTTTCTGGTTGAGTCCATACCTTTTTTAAAAAGTTAGTTAGACTTAAATCATATTGAATTAAAAGAGATTCAACTTCCCTGTGGCACTTAATTTGCTAGTCACTTTTCTCATACTGAATTAAACAATAGATATCTAAGTATCTCTCTCTCTTTTTTTTTTTTTTTTTTTTGCTAATGTATAAGCTTCCTAGGTATAGAGAAGTGTAAACCCAATATT
>RJWJ010029004.1:0-10722 GCA_004363605.1 Indri indri | reverse complement strand
CTCTTCCTTATGGCTGGTATGCAACTTTAAACTGCTCCAATGCTCAGTTTTTTTATTTTTATCATTTTGTAATCACTCTCTCTCTCTCTCTTCAACCTTTTCATCTACAGCCATTCCTTGATGATCTTATACAATCTTATAGCATTATTATTATTTGAATCGACAAAATAATTTTACGTATTTATGGGGGTCAGTGTGATATTTTGATACATGTATACTATGTGTAATGATCAAATCAGGGTAATTAGCACATCTACCACCTCAAACATTTACCATTTCTTTGTGTGGAAAACATTCAAAATTTTCTCTTCTACCTATTTGACTGTGTATGATAAATTATTGTTTATTATAGTCACTCCATAGTGCTATGGAAAACTAGACCTTATTCCTCCTGTCAGACTGTACTTTTCTATTCATTAACCTCTGGCTGTCCACCTCCTCCCTTCCCTGCCTCTAGTAACTGCTCTTCTAATCTCTCCTACTATAAGATCAACCTTTTTAGCTTTCATATATTGTGAGAACCATGTAGAATTTATCTTTCAGTGCCTGGCTTATTTCACTTAACATAAAGTCCTCCAAGCTTATCCATGTTGCTGAGAATAACAGAATTTTAGTTCTTTGAAATTGCTGAATAGTATCGTATTCTTTATATATGTCATATTTTCTTTATGCATTCATCTGTTGATGGGTACTTACGTTGGTTCTGTATTTTGGCTATTGTGAATTGTGCTGTAATAAACTGGGGGATGCAGATATATCTTCCACATACTGATTGTCTTTCCTTTGGATTTATACCTGTAGTGGGATTGCTGGATAATATGGTAGTTTTGTTTTTAGTTTTTTGAGGAACTTCCATTTTGTTTCCATAGTTACCACCAGCAGTCTATAAGAGTTACTCTTTCTTCCCATTCTCACCAGTATTTTTTAAATTTTTGTCTCTTTGTTAATAGCCTTTCTAACTTGGGTGAGATGATATCTAACTGTGGTTTTGATTTGCATTTCCTTAATGATTAGTGATTCTGAGCATTTTTCCACTGGCCATTTATATGTCTTCTTTTAAGAGATGTCTATTCAGCCCATTTGACCATTTTTAAACTGGATTGTTTTGATGTTGAGTTGTTTTAAGTTCCTTATATATTCTGGATATTAATTCCTTGTTGAATGAATAGTTTCCAAATGTTTTCTCCCATTCTGCAGGTTCCATTTTGTTCCATTGATTGTTTCCTTCTCTGTCCAGAAGGTTTTCAGTTTGACATAATCCCATTTGTCCATTTTTGCTTTTGTCATCATAAAACCTTTGCCAAGGTCAATATCCTGAAACATTTTTCCATTTTTTTCTAGTAGTTTCATAGTTTTGGGTCTTAAATTTAAATCTTCGATCCGCTTTGAGTTGATATTTGTATATGGAGCGATAGTGGGGTCTAGTTCCATTTTTCTGTATATGGATATTCAGTTTTCCCAGCACCATTTGTTGAAGATACTGTCTTTTTTCCAGTGAATGTTTTGGCACCTTTGTTGAAAATCAGTTGGCTGTAAAAGTGGATTTATTTCTGGGTTTGCTATCGTGTTCCATTGGTCTCTATGTTTGTTTTTATGGCAATACCAAGCTGTTTTGGTTACTATAGTTTCATAGTATATTTTGAAGTCAGTTAGTATGATGTCTCTGGTTTTGTTCTTTTTGCTCAGAATTGCTTTGGCTATTTAGGGTCTATTATGGTTCCACAGGTATTTTAGGATTATTTTTTTCTATTTCTGTAAAAAAATGTTATTGGCATTTTGATAGGAATAACATCAAATCTGTAGATCACTTTTGGTAGTATGGTCATTTTAATTCTTAATTTGGTAGTATGGTCAATATTATTCTTCTAATCCATGATCAAAGAATGTCTTTCCTTTTTTTTTTGTATCTGTTTCAATTTCTTTCATCAGTGTTTAGTTGTTTTCCTTGTAGAGCTGTTTAACCTCCTTGATTAAATTTATTTCTAGGTATTTTTGTTTTTATTTTGTAGCTGTTATAAATGGGATTGCTTTCTTGATTTCTTTTTCCACTGATTAGTTGTTGGTGTATAGAAATGCTACTGATTCTTGTATGTTGTTTTTGTATCCTGCAATTTTACTGAATTTGTTTATCAGTTCTAAGAGTTTTTTGGTGGAGTTTTTAGGGTTTTCTGTATATATGATTATATTGTCTGCGAACAGGGACAATTTGACTTCCTCCTTTCCAATTTGGATTTCCTTTATTTAGTTATTTTGCCTAGTTGCTCTGGCTAGGACTTCTTGTACTATGTTGAATAAGAGTGCTAAGAATGGGCATCCTTGTCTTGTTCTAGTTCTTAGAGGAAAATCTTTTAGATTTTACATGTTCAGTCTGATGTTTTCTCTGAGTTTGTCATATATGCTCTTTATTGCATTATGTTATACTCCTTCTATAACTAGTTTGCTGCGAGTTTTTATCATGAAGTGATGTTGAATTTTATCAAATATTTTCTGTGTGTCTATTGAGATAATCATATGGTTTTTATCCTTCATTCTGTTGATGTGATATATAAAATTTATTGATTTGCATATGTTGAACCATCCTTGCATCTCCTGGGTAAATCCCACTTCATCACAGTAAATTATCTTTTTAATGTGATGCTAGATTCAGTTTGCTAGTATTCTGTTAAAAATTTTCGCATCTATATTCATCAGGAATATTAACTTATAGTTTCTTTTTCTGTTGTGTCCTTGTCTTGTTTGGTATCAGAGAATTCAACCTCATAGAATCAGTTTGGAAGAATTACCTCCTGTTTAATTTTCTAGAAGAGTTTGAAAATAATTGGTGTTAGTTCATTAAATGTTTGGTACAATTCAATAGTGAAACCATCAGGTCCTGGGCTTGTATTCGATGGGAGATGTATTTATTACTGATTCAATCTCATTACTTGTTAGTAGAAGGTTTAGGTTTTCTATTTCTTATTGGTTCAATCTTGGTAGGTTGTTTGTGTCTGGGAATTTATCAGGTTTTCTAATTTTTTGGTGTGTACTTGTTCATAATAGTCTCTAATGATTCTTTGTATTTCTGTGGTATCAATTATAATTTCTCCTTTTTGTTTTCTGATTTTATTTATGTGAGTCTTTTTTTCTAAGCCAATGGTTTGTCAATTTTATCTTTTCAAAAAAAAACTTTTCATTTTGTTGATCTTTGTATTGCTTATTTAGTCTTAATTTTATTTATTTTTGCCTGATTTTTATTATTTCTAATTTTGGGTTTCATTTGTTCTTGATTTTTTAGTTCCTTGAGATACATTATTAGCTTTTGAAATCTTTCTACTTTTTTGATATAGGTGTTCATTGCTATAAACTTTCCTCTTAAGACTGCTTTTCTGTATTTCATAAGTTTTGAAATGGTGTGTTTCTATTTTCAATTCTCGTGGGACATTTTTACATTTACTTCTTAACTTCTTTATTGACTTATTAGTCATTCAAGAACATGTTGTTTAATTTCCATGTATTTATAATTTCAAAAGTTCCTCTTGTTATTGATTTCCAGTTTTGCTCCACTGTGGTCAGAAAAAAATACTTGATATGATTTCAATTACTTTTAAATTTGTTGAGACTTGTTTTGTTGAGTAACATGTGGTTTATTCTGGAGAATATTCCATGTGCTGATGAAAACAATGTGTATTCTGCAACTGTTGGACAAATGTTCTGTAAATGTTAGGTCCCTTTGATGTAAAGTGCAGTTTAAATCTAATGCTTCTTTATTGATTTTCTGTCTAGATGTTCTGTTCAATGCTAACAGTGGGGTGTTGAAGTCCCCAATCACTATTGTTTTGTATTGTATTGTATTGTATTGAAGTCTATCTCTCTAATAATACTTGCCTTATGTATCTAGGCAAGTGTATAAATTTATATATATATATATATAATATATAAAAAATCCCCTTGCTGAGTTGATCCCTTTATCATTATATAAATATCCTTCTTTGTCTCTTTTTATAGTTTTTGATTAAAGTCAGTTTTATCTGATATAAGTTTAGTTACTCCTCCTCCCATTTGGTTTTCCTTTGCATGGAATATCTTTTTCCATCCCTTTCCTTTCAGTCTATATGTGTCTTTATGGGTGTAATGAGTTTCCTGTACACAGCATATAGGTGAGTCATGTTTGTTTGTTTGTTTTTTAATCCATTCAGCCAATCTATATCTTTTAAGTGGGAAATTTGATCCATTTAAATTCCTGGTTATTGTCGATAAGTGAGGACCTACTCCTGTTATTTTGTTAATTGTGTTCTGATTGTTTTATGTATCCTTTGTTCTTTTCTTCTTCTCTTTATCATCGTGGTTTGGTGGTTTTCTGTAGTGGTAACATTTGAGTCCTTTCTCTTCCTCAATTGTGTGTTTACTTCACCAGTGAGATTTATACTTTCGTGTTTTCATAGTGGTAGATATTGTCCTATTGCTTCCAGGTGTGGCATTCCTGTAAATATTTCTCATAGGGCTGGTCTAGTGGTGATGAATTCCCTCAGCTTTTTCTTGCCTAGGAAAAACTTTATTTCTCCTTTATTTATTCAGGATAACTTTGCTAGTTGTAATATCCTTGGCTGACAGGTGTCTTTTCTTTCAGCATTTTGAATGTATTTTTTTATCTCATTTTCTCCTGGCCTATAAGGTTTCTGCTGAGAAATCTGCTGTTAGTCTGATGGGGGTTCATTTTTAGGTGGTTAGAAGGTTTTCTCTTGCTCTTTTTAGAATTCTTTTGTCTTTTGCAGGTTGACTATAGTGTGTTGTGGAGAAGACCTCTTTGCTTTCTATCTATTGGGGAATCTCTGAGCTCCCTGTATCTGGATGTCTAAATTTCTTGCTAGACTTGGGAAGTTTTCAACTATTATTTCATTATGTTATTAAATAGATTTTCTATAGCTTTGGTCTTCTCTTTGCCTTCTGAAACACCAAAAACTTGAATGTTTGGTCACTTTATGGTGCTCCATATGTCGTATATGCTGGTTCATTCTTTTTTATTTATTTTTCTTTATTTTTGTCTGACCGAGTTATTTCAAAAGGTCAGTCTTCAAGTTCTGAAATTATTTCTTCCGCTTGATCTAATCTGCTGTTGAAACTTTCAACTGTATTTTTTATTTCATTCAATAAATCCTTTGGTTATAGAATTTTTGTTTTTAATTACCTCTCTCTTTATTAAATTTTTTGATTCATATCCTGAATTTTTTATTTAATTGCTCTGTCTGTGTATATTTTATTGCATATAGTTGCATTTCCTTAATATTGTTATTTTTATTTTTCTTCTGGGAAATTGTTGATTTTCTTTTCATTGGAGTCTGACTAGAGAGTTATTATGTTCCTTTGGTGGTATCATATTTTCTGGCCTTTTCATGTTTCTTATATCCCTGCATTGAGACTGTGCATCTGGTGAAATAATTGCCTTTTCCAAACTTTCTAGAGTGACTTTCATAGAGAAAGAGTTTTGCATTGCAGTTGTGCTGGTTGGGGTGTGGTGATTGTGTTTCCAGGTAGGTGCAACGGCATAGTGTCACGTAGATTCTTTGTTGTGTTCAACATCAGCAATAACTGTGGTGGCCTCAGTGGCCTAGGTTGTAGAAATTTGTGACAACGATGGCAGCAGTGTAGGTTGTTTCCTCAGGGTCAAGGGATTTGGAGCTTTCCTATTCTCATCTTTTCCAAAATAAGAAGACTTAGTCAAGGGGATCCCTCTTGGCGTCACGTCTGACATGGCCTACAAGCAACTGCAGCAGCATTGGGTTCCAGGTGTAGGTGCTCAGAGTAGCTTGGGGCTGGGGTCCTACGCTCCTTTTCTTGGGGCCATGGAGCACAGCTATGTGACTCCAGGTATCTCCCCCAGCTGGGCTTAGTGCCTGAGAGGATGGTAGGGGACTCCAGTGGTGAGGAGCATAGGGGACCCTGTGGTGAGGGCCCTAGATGTCCAAGGTGTTAATGGGGGCTGCTGGGTTCCTCTTGCTCACCTGTTTGTGGTAGGGAGAAGTTCCTCCTGTTTCCCAGCTGATCAGGGCAGGGGGATGAAGTAGTGAAGGCCTATCGTTTGCTTCTGTTCTTTATGCAGCTATCCTAAGTTTCTGTGCTCATGTGGGTTTCTCTTGCTCCTTTGATGTAATCCAGTGCTCTTCTTGAGTTATTTTTGTTAAAATATTGTAGTTTAGTTGTTGTTTTGGCTGTCTTTGTGATGCAGACAAGTACTAGGAACTTGTAGTTGCCATCTTGCTGACATCACTCCCGAAAGTCACAATCTTATAGTTTGAGCCATATATATGCTGACAACTCCCAAATTTATATCTCCAGGTCAGACCTCTCCCATGACTCCCAGATGCATAATTCCAACTGTTTATATATCAAATATATGTCAAAAAATATTCTTGATCTTACTCCCACAAACCTGCTTCTTTCACTTTTTCTCCTACATAATTTGATAGTAAATCTTACAGTTTCACAGACTAAAACTTTAGAGTTATCCTTGACTTCCTCCTCTCTTCGAATTCCACAGTAAATACACTTGCATATTCTATAGGCTCTACCTTCGAGATATATCCTAAAGCTAATCAATTCTTACCACTTCTACTTTGACCGTCATTGCCCAAACAACCACTATCATTCACCTGGATTGTGGTAGCAGTCTCTTAACTGGTCTCCATTGTCTGCCTTCTCCCATCATGTTCTCTTCTTGACATAATAGCAAAAGTAATTTAAAAAAAATGTAAATCAGATCACGTTAGCCCCAAACCCACGGTGACCATGTTCTGGGAATTTATGTACAACCCCCTAAATTCTTACCTTATTTTACTCTAAATTGATAAAAAAAATTTACTCCCCAAATAATTGATAATTTAATTGATAATAATTGAGAATAAATTAATAATTGATAATGAAATTCAAAGTCAAAATCCTTTCAATGGTCTAAACAGCCCTGGCCTCCCCACCTTCTAACTGGTTTCATCTCTAACCTTTGGCCTCTTGCAAATTGCTGTCTAGTTATTGTGGTGTATTTGCTGCTTGCAGAATAAATCAAACAAATGCCTGCCTACGGAGATACCACATTTGTCTTTTCCACCTTCTGGACTATTTCTCCTTCCGTTATTAACATAGTTACTTCCCTCGCCATCTGTAGGTCTTTGCTCATGTGTCACTTTCATGTCAGGGTTGTTCTGACATTTAAAGTGGTATCTTATGCCACTCTGAGCACTCTCTTTCCCTTTTCCTCCATTATCTCTATAGCTCTCATTACCAGAGACCTCCCTCCCCCTCATTCCCCCTCCTTTCTCTCTCTCTCTCTCCGCCTCTCTGTTTACTCTATCCTCTACCTCACTCCCTCTGTACCCCCTCCTGTTTCTCTTCTCCATTTCTGTATTCCTAGTTTCTAGACCAATGCCTGACACAAAGTGGGTGCTTAATGCATATTTATTTAAAGAAGGAATAAATGATATTCAAGTTTTATGAATTTATTTTAAAATTACTTGTAGTATTCACCTTGTATTAATATAATGTTACATACTAAGCAAGGATTTTAGATGTTCAAAACTGTCAGTTGGTATTCTTCCTGGTCTTCTATGTCAAATATTTGATTTTTTTTTTTTTTTTTGGTTCAAACAAGTAAACAGTTTTATTCATAATATGAAATGCTGATTCCTCCCTTTAAGGAACTCCATCTGTTTCTTCATTTTTATGATACAAGTATTTCAGTCAGCCTAGTGAACTCATCTCTACAACTTAAATTTTTCCTATAAAGAACTTTATGACTATAGTAAATGTCTTCATTTATTAGGTACTTTAAAATATATTTTGAATATTTTTATTGTGGTAAAATATACATAACACAAAATTCACCATTTCAACCATTTTAACGTATATAGCTCAGTGGCATGAAGTACATTAACATTGTCGTGCAACCATCTTCAGAACTTTTCCATTTTCCCCAACTGAAATTCTATATCCATTAAACACTAACTCCAAAATTTCCCTTCCCTCCAGGACCCAGCAACCACCATACTGCTTTCTCTCTCTATGAATTTGACATCTATTGCTACCTCATATAAATGGAATCATACAGTATTTGTTCTTTTGTGATTAGCTTATTTCATTTAGTATGTCTTCAAGATTCATCTATATTGTAGCATGTATCAGAATTTCCTTCCTTTTTAAGGCTGAATAATATTTTATTGTATGTATATATCTATATCACATTTTGTTTATACATTCATCTGTTAATGGATACTTGAGTTGTTTCTACGTTTTTAGATAGTGCTCATGCTGCTTCGAACATGAGTGTACAAATATCTGTTTGAGGCCCTTTTTCACTTCTTTTGGGTATATACCCAGAAGTGGAATTGCTGGATCACATGGTAGTTTTATGTTTAAATTTTTGAGGAGTCATCGTATGATTTTTCACAATGGCAGCACCATTTTACATTTCTACCAGCAATACACAAGGTTCCAATTTCCCCATGTCCTTATCAATACTTGTTATTTTCTGTTTTTTTATAGTCATCTTAATGGGTGTAAAGTAGTATCTTATTGTGTTTTGATTTGTATTTCCCTAATGATTAGTGATATTGATCATTTTTTCATGTACATATTATCCGTTTGTATATCTTTTTGGGAGAAATGTCTATTCAAGTCATTTGCCATTTTTTAATTGGGTTGTTGGTTTATTTTATTTGTGTTGAGTTGTAAAAGTTCTTTATATATATTTCTCACAATTCTGGAGACTGAGAAGTCCAAGATGAAGGTGCCAGCAAGATTCAGTGGTCTGGTAAGGGCATGTTCTCCACTTCAAAGAGGGTGCCTTCCTTGCTGCTGTGTCCTCCCACGGCAGAAGGGGTAAGGGTCTCTCCCAAGCCACTTTTGCAAGCACAATAATCCCATTCATGAGGAAAAGCCCTCATGATCTAATCACCCTCTAAAGGCCCTACCTCTTAATACTACCACATTAGGGATTAAGTGGCGGGGCACTAACATTTAGACCACAGCAGAGTCCAGGTTTTTTTTTTTTTTTTCCCCACATGTGAATGTCTAGTTTTCCCAGCACCATTTGTTGAAAAGACTGTCCTTTCACCATTGAATGATCTGGACACCCTTGTTGAAAATCATTTGTCAAATTCGTTAGTGTTTATTTTGAGGCTATTTTCCTACCCTATTGATCCATATGTCTGTCTTTATGCCAGTACCACACTGTTTTGATTACTGTAGCATTGTAGTAAGTTTTGAAACCAGAAAGTGTGAGACTTCCAACTTTGTTCTGCTTTTTCAAGATTGTTTTGGCTGTTCAGGGTTCTTTGAGATTCCATATGATTTTAGGATAGGTTTTTCTATTTCTGCAAATATGTCATTGGGATTTTGATATGGATTTTATTGAATTTGCAGATTAATCTGGATACCATTGACATTTTAACAATATTAACTCTCCCAGTCCATGAAATGGGATATTTTCCTTTTTATTTGCTTTTAATTTCATTCAGCAATGTTTATTTCACACTGAATTTGTGCTATTATTGTCATATGTACTACCTTTACCTATAAGTCTCATAACAAAATGCCATGATTTTTGCTTTATACAGTCACATGTATTTTAAAGAGATGAAGATAAGAAAGAACATAGACTTTTATATTTATCCACATATTTATAATTTTTAGATCTCTTTGATCCTTCCTGCATATTGAAGTTTCTATCTGAGGTCAATTTCCTTCAGCTTGAGGAACATAAGTGTGCTTAGTTTTTGAAAAAAAAGTCTTTATTTCACACTCAAATTGGAAGGATAATTTTACTTGAAATAAAATTCTGAGTTGACAATTTTAAAAAATTATGGCACTTTTAATATTATGTTCTTTTGTCTTCTGGTCTACACTGTTTCTGATTAGAAGTCAGTGGTAATTTATTTCATTGCCCTCTTATGCAATGTGTTGTTTTTCTTGCTGCTTTTAATATTTTACCTTGATTTATGGGTTTCAGCTGTTTGAGTATGATGTACCTAGATATGGTTTACTTGTATTCATTCTTCATGGGATAAGCTTTCTTGGATCTGAAAGTTTGTTTTTCACAGGTGAATACAGTTAATCTTTTTGAGGGTTTTTAAAAGCTTCATTAGAGTGAGTTTTTATTTGTCATTTTCCTTGGATTCGTAGGGCCTTTCTGGGTGGTAGCTGGGAACTGAGGGTGATCAGCAAAGACATTTGCTGTGGCTGGTTTCCTGTGTCTCCTAGCACTACACGGACTCTCACACCCCATTCAGCTTACACCTCCCAGAAGCTTTTCTTTTTTAGGTCTTACAGAGTCTCACTGACAACATGAACAATTTAGGATTTGGCCAATAAATTAAGAAGAACTCCATGTAGATTTCCAGAGCTACTTCTCTATTCAGACAGATACTCCATCTAGTATCAGACCCCACAACCTCCAGCCAATCTGGCAGCCATATTTCTGCTCTGTGTTTCCTCAGTTTAGCAAGACTCCTGCTCTGCTTGGTCTGTGTCTTCCTGTGTTCTGGAAAGTGCCTACAGGCAGAAATCCAGGGCTCTGGTGGGACTCACTCCATATGTTCCCAGTCACTCAAGGATGTTAATCCTGTATCCCTTTGTCCAATTGAAAACAGTTGCTTCATATATTTTTCTATTTTATTTTAGGAGGGAGAGGCTAGTGCCTGTCATTAACTCCATGGCTAGCACCAATGTCAAGTTTTATTTTCAGTAATTTCACAGAGG
>RJWJ010029003.1:0-20950 GCA_004363605.1 Indri indri | reverse complement strand
CCAGCCCCTGGCAACCACTAACTTTTTTTCTGTCTCTATGGACCTGCCTATTCTGGAAATTTCACATAAATAAGAACATAACAATATGCGACCTTTTGGTCTGGCTTCTTTCACTTAACATACTAGTTACAAGGCTCATATATGCTGTAATATGTATCAGTACTTCCTTTTTTACCCATAATTATACTATTTATTGATGATAGAATTATACTGAAAAACAATCACAACAAAACAATAATTTTTTGAATGAAATAGTTTGCTAAGTGAAACATTTCTTTGGAACATATCATGCAAAGGTTGTCAAATATGTCAGTATAGAAGCCCTTGGACTTATGTAAAGACATTTCAGCAGCGATTTGCACAAGTTCCACTCTATACACATTAAGCAATTGTGTGTATATGCGTGTGTGTATATGTGTGTGTGTGTGTGTGTTTTAATACCTGTATCTGGGAACAATGAACCACATTTTAGCGGGGCTTCTTGGAATAGATTTGTCCACAGTGATATATATGAAAGAAAAGAGTTATTTTTGGCTGATGCGTAAGCAATCATTCTTAGCTATACATGAAGACAGTAAACAATTTAGCTTGTACACGTAGAATATTTGATACTTTTTTTTTTTTTTTTTTGGTAAAGTCTGGTTTTGGTCCTCAGTGCCTTGATTTCTTCCTTCTCATATTCAGGAAAAGGCAGAGGTATAGGTTAAACTGGTATCGGAGACCTTGGTGGCAGGCATCTTATTGAGGTCATTTTAACCAGTCCTTGAGTTGTTTGGTCTT
Organism: Indri indri; assembly: GCA_004363605.1. Taxonomy (NCBI): domain Eukaryota; kingdom Metazoa; phylum Chordata; class Mammalia; order Primates; family Indriidae; genus Indri; species Indri indri. Next base: position 20,170 of record RJWJ010029003.1, on the reverse strand, counting down.
GGCTGAGAGTTACTTATATGGAACTTTTGAAAATGAAACTTTTGGGATTCTTAAAGTCATAAGTTGCAATCAACTGTTTTGTGGTAGATGGATTTTTTGGAGATGGTGGTCTAGAATTTCATTTATATTTGCCAGCATTGCTCCAAATCCATCTTGAAGTATTTTGTTCAAGCTTGCAAGAACCAGAATTGTTTTTTCTTTTTTCTCAACTTTTATCTACACAAGATGTCTGAAGACTCAATGAGTTAGAAAGTTTTGGCTGTCTCACTTTCAGTACAGCTTTGGAGAAAGAGAGTTGTTTGGTAACTGCTGGAGTACAGAAGGTAGCGTATAGCCTTGGCTTCTCGTTTTGTATAGTCATATGTTGTAATCTTTCCATTTCCAGTAAACAATATATCAAGTGTTCGGTGGGGCTTTCTGGAGGTTCTGCTGTCACTTTCCAATTTTCAGATTTTGAGAGAGCTCATTTGTGCGAGTTCAGAGTGTTGAGGGAAAGAAGGAGGAAATTAGAATATGGAAAAACTTCACTTGGTTCCTCTCTGAAAGATTCTTCAAAATTTTATAACATTTCTGGCTTTAAGCTTAGGTCCATCCTTTTAAAATAGCTGAGTAGCCAGGTGCGGCGGCTCACCTGTGATCCTAGCACTCTGGGATGCCAAGGCAGGAGGATCTCTTGAGGTCAGAAGTTCAAGACCAGCCTAAGCAAGAGCAAGAACCCCTCTCTAGAAAAAATTAGCCAGGCATGGCAGTGCGTGCCTGTAATCCCAGCTACTTGGGAGGCTGAGGCAGGAGGATCCCTTGAGCTCAGGAGTTTGAGGTTGCTGTGAGCTACGATGATGCCACTGACGCCACTGCACTCTAGCCAGCACTACAGAGCCTGACTCTGTTTTTTAAAAAAGAAGAAAGAAAAAGTAAAAAACACATAGGATAATTATTATCTAAATGTAGAAGGAAAAGAGGACCTAACACATAATTTATTGCAACCCACTATATGATAGCCCCACCCTCCTGGTTCCTGGAAACAACTATTTGAAAGGTAAAGGAACACATTGATTCATTTACTTTCATTATTTTATTAGGGCTCAGTTTGCATTAAGCTAGAACTTTGTATGAATGTTTTCTATATGGCTGATGGACATAACCCTAGTTCAGGAAATTTGAGCTAAGAGTAACCTTTATTCATAATTACAATCATTATATCATTGTTACTATAATAAAATATTTATAGGGCATTCAAAAGGTGTATGACATCCTACTAGGATCGTAAGTAGAAGGATTATGTGTACGAGCCTGTCCCTTCAGATCCACTTTATTTAGAACATTTATTTATTTATTAAATATTTATTGAAGGTCTGCTGTGCCAAAAGTGCTAGGTTAGACTTTATAAAGGATGTAAAGATGAATAATCCCAAGAAACTATGTGTCCTTTAAGGGGTGATAATACATGTGCAAAAATAACTGTAATACTATTACACTTTGGCTTGAAAGAGGTATAAAGTGTTTTAATAATTGAAATAATATAATTTTAATAATTGATAACACTTATCGAGCGCTTACTTCTGTGCTTGGCATTGCCCTAAGTGTATTCCCTGAACCAACTTACTTCTCCTGTAAGGTAGCCATGATTATCATCCACAGTTTATAGGAAGAAGATAAGAGGTTCAAATATCTGTAAGAAGCCACAGTGCTAAGTGGTGGTGGCAGGATTCGAACCCAAGTTGCTGGAGGCCAGAGCCAGAACTCGCCCTGATCACTTCCAGCTAGGACAGCGTGTGCCTTACGTTATTGTTGTTTAATTGTGTTAGCACTGACAACTTTACACTGAGTGACTGTCACTGAAGATTTTCTCCCTTGGCAAGGAAACCCTGGCCCCTTGACTTTTTGACCTTGACCTCATAGCACCATTCTGTAACTCAGTAGATTTCAAACAACTGAGTTGTCTTTTGAGCCTCAGAGCCTTTTCATCAAACAAACTTTTAATGGGAGATAAAAATGAAAGTTCTCTGAGCGAAGCTATTAATAAATGGCGGGGGGTGGAGTGGGTGTCGTCTTCCGAGGAAGGAGGGAGGGAAGGAGGCTGCCCCACATTCAACTGAGGATTATCACAGCTGAAACCTAATAAGGAACAACACTGATGTCAAGAAAACCTGTCTTGTCACTAGAGAAGTGTTAACTCTGCCCTCTCTGCACCCCCCAAGGCAGCGCTGCACCTGGTTCAATAGATTTATGGGCATGGGCCTAATGATGTTTTAGAGTTAGTCATGTTTAATGCTCCTTGATATAGTAAGTGTAGCTCCCTTCAATCGCTAATTATTTTTAAAATGTTAGAGATGGCATGCTTACCTGGTGGTCCTCAAGACTCTGTCAGGAAAGTGGATAAAGTCAAAGGCTGAACACTAGAACCAGCCAATCGGAGGAAACCAAGTTGGGGGAATGACGGCTCTCTGCTCACAGGATCTGGTTAAATCAGAGCCTTTTAATGAATGCTGTATTCAAATGAGACCTGGTATATATAACACAGTGCTGAATTTCAACAGAGAAAGGCTAAGTCAACTGTCTTCGTCCAGCCATGATTGTAGAGCCTGACAAAGCGCAGCCAGAGGAGGGGAGAGGAATGTTGGAAGAGGGGAGGCAAGGCATGCAGTGGCTCTCACCTGTAATCCTAGCACTCTGGGAGGCCAAGGTGGGAGCTCAGGAGTTTGAGGTTGCAGTGAGCTATGATGATGCCACTGCACTCTAGCTGGGGTGACGGTGAGACTCTGTCTCAAAAAAAAAAATGCCGGGGAAGGTAGAGACTCATAGCTTGGGGACAATGACTTTAGCTCAGGGGTACCCTCTCCACACTTGGAGCCAAGATGATTATTTATGGGACTTTTCCAAAATTATATTGCCTACTGCCACTCCTGTATTTCTCTAGGAAACACACAGAATTCTAGAAAGGTGTTATTATCTAAACAAATACGTTCACCCTGCTTCTTGGCGCTCATCGTCTTAGGTCAGCTTTAGGTTTGTTCACTTATCTAACCGAAGCATGCGTTCAATATTTGTTCATAGTCTGTGTACTTTAGGAGGACGTGCCCCTGTGTATTGTCTGTCTTTTATGTATCTAAGGGAGCTAGTCTATTTAACTTTCAGTACATTGCCCAGCTAATTTGTACTGTTTTTATTGTGTCAGTTATTATTTTTGGAAAACTGGAAGTAATCCACATGTCCTACACTAGGGAATGTTTGAGACATAGTGTGACAAAGTAACAGGGCAGAATGCCCTGTGGCCAGTATGAATGCTAAGAATCTTTCGTTCTGTTGGCACATAGGAAATAATTCTAAGGGGAAAAATCAGATACAAAGTAGACTGTATATATACCAATAACAATTATGTAAAAAACGACTGCTTGTAAACTTCCAGGGATCAGTGGTGATTGTTTTGTTTGTTTCATTTTGTTTTGAGATACAGTCTCATCATGTTGCCCAGGCTGGTCTTGAACTCCTGGCTTCAAGTGATCCTCCTGCCTCCACTGTCCGAGTAGCTGGGACTATAGGCGTGTACCACCATGCCTGGCCAGTGGCAATCTTTAAAGATCAAAAGTGATAGAAATAGGTTTAGGCCCAATAAATTCTTTATATTCAAAGGTTAGTTAAAAATTAAAATATATATAAACTATTAGTATCTATTGCTGCATAAACAAATTGCCCCAGAACTTAGCAGCACGAGACAACATTTATCATCTCACACAGTTTCTGAGGGGCAGGAACCTGGGAGCTGCTTAGCTGGATGGTCTGGCTTGGGGTCTCTCCTAAGAACCACAATCAAACAACGATAATCAAGTGACAATCAAAATGTCAGTGGGGGCTGCTGTCTTCTGAAAGTTTGGCCAGGGCTGGGGGATCCACTTCTGAGAAGGCTTCTTGAGTCTTCCAAGAAAGAAGGCTCAACAATTCATGTGGTTGTTGACAAAAGTCTTGTCATGTAGACAAGGGCTTCCCCCAGAGCAAGTGGTGAGAGAGAGAGAAATACATTTAAATAGATATTTCAAAATATCTAATCTTTCTAATTATACTTTTCAAATAATAATAAATTTGTTTAGTATTTTCCATATGCCCAGCGCTGTGCTAAGCATTTTATGTGGCTCCTCTCAGGCAACTATCACAGCTTTAAAAGAAGCACTTCTTAGTTGTCTCATTTCACAGAGATGGCACTTGAGAGGTTAGTTAAGTAACCTGCTCAAGGACACACATCTAGTAAGTAAAGAAATCAGAATATAAACTCAGAGCTATCCATTTAACACACATCTCTAAGCTATACTGATCCCTTCTAGTCATACTGTTATGAAAAAATTTCTAACCTATCCACACTATACAAGTTAAGAACTATCATTCCTTGTAAGTAGATTAAGATTTCCCTACAGTCACAGAGTAAATAAACTAAGACTCAAAACTGGAAGATAAGTTTGTGGAATGCTTTATCACAATTATAAAGATAATAATTACTCTGTCTTTTCTCCTGCTATCCTCCTCTTCCCTCTCTCCTCTCCAGCCACACTAGCCTCCCGGCTGCTCCTAGAGCACTCCAGGCATGCTCCAGGCACGCTCCTGCCTTGGGTCATTTGTGCCTGAAGGTCCCATTTTCCCAGATCAGCATGGCTCCTCCTTCCCTGTATATCTACAAAGGTCACCTTCCTGAGAGGCACACTGCCACCATGCTATTTAAAATTGTCACTCTAACCCTTCACACGGTCCCATCTCCCTTCTCCTCTTCTTTTCCCATAGCACTTATCACCATCTATGTCTGAATTAATCCACCTATTTAGTATGTTTATATTTGTCTTCCTATACCAGAATACAAGCTCCGCAACAGCAGGGATTTGTTCTGTTTTGTTCACTGATAGTCCCTAGCACTTATCACAGTGTCTAGTATATAGTATGAGCTCAACAATAAATATGCATTGAATAAACAATGAAATAACTATGGATGGCTTTAAGTATTTTGTTGATATCAGAGTAGCTCAGTTGAAAATATAATTGTCAATTTATTTTCCAGCCATATCTAAGTTCGATAATGAAATTATCTAAAGATTTTGTCCAAATCGATGTTTCTGGAGAGAATTGTTTCCTTTTAATGAACATTTTACATTTGCTGCACGTTTGTCTATTTTTTTAGCTAGAGGAGATGTATTAAAAATGTCTAGAAAGAACAAAAGTCCCAGGAAAAAAATATGCTTTTAACCTAGAAGAGAAAAAAACCAGGTCAGCATTGAAGTCTTTCTGCTGCTCAATAGCCTATTTCTCTGTATGGTGACCCTATGAAACCTGAACAAATATTTATCTTCAACATCAAAAGAAGTCAGTTAAGCAAATGACATTTCATAATGAATGGAAGAACTTCCTTCCTTTATTTATTCTGGATAATCTGTTAATTTTTAGTATGGTTTTATTTCACAAGACATAGAAGTATTGTTTGATAGAAGGTCAGCATTCAGTCTAACTTTGCCAAGATCTACCTAGAACTATTATCTATAATCTTGGTCACTTCAGAGTGCCAACTTACTAGTTTACAGTACAGTCAATAAAGATCCCATTGATACTGAATTTTTTTCTTTAAACCCACCGAGCAGGTCAACTATAGTAATAATAACTAAACTTCATTAAATGCCTGCTAAGTGCTGGGCATTATACCTGTATTCTGTTTAATACTTTCAGCAACTCTACAGGGTAGATACTATAGTTATAGAACCCAGTGAAGTTAAGCAATTTGCTAAAATCACACAGTCAGGGCAGAGAGACTCAAACCAAGATTATCTATCTGATTTTCAAATCTGGGCCAGTTTCAAGGTGCCACTCACTGGCCCTAATCATCAGCCTAAGCGGAAGCATAATCTGGTTATGTTTATATAAGTTGCAGCAACCAAATACTGCATGGCACATACTTAAAACATTATTCATTGTTATTCTAAAATTCAAATTTAACTGGATGTCCTGTATTTTCATTTGCTAAATCTGGCAACTCTATGTGAAGGGACCTTGAACATTGTTGAGTTTAGTGGTTCTTAGTGGTTCTTAGCCAGAGGTGCTTGGCAAAATGATCAAAAGGGCTTTTCCAAAGTATACGTACACACTGTACCCTATACTGCATGAGGATTTCAGAGTGGATCCAGGCCTATGAGTTTTGAAAAAGTTTAATGTATTCATTCATAAAATATATATGTATTTATTGAGTACCTACCCCATACCAAGTATTTTCCCAGGCCTTGGAAACACAGCAAGAAACAAAACAAAAATTCTACCTTTGGGGATCTTCCAGGTGATTCCAAAACTCATCTCAGTTAAGAAACAATGGATCAAACACCATCATTTTACAGATTGAGGAAACTGAGGCCCAGAATGGTGTGTAATTGTTCAAGATCATTGAGGAACTACAGGAAGTCTCTTACCTTCTAGTCCAATAGTTTTTTAAACTATCCCTCTGCTGACAGTAAGTCTTCAGTTTTCCATATTACTCTCCTTTTAATATGCCATTATCCCTAAAATTATAATCCTTGTTTTACAAAATACCCAAAAGCTATGCCATTCTTACAATAATAAACTCAATATGGCTTGAGATTATAGATGTTAACAGGCAACAGTCATAGAGGATCCTGACCCCAAATGAAAGTAGCAGTCATTATTGGCACTTCATTCTTACAAGACAGTTACAGTTTACAGTGTATGCATGCAGCATTTCTTATGTGCATTGACTCATTCATTCTCCCAATAACCCTGTGAATGACACATGAAGGATGTTGTTGTAACTGCCCTTTTGCAGTTGAGGTAACTGAGATCGGCTGATGTGTCCAAATTCAAACAACTTGTAAGTGGCAGAAATAGGCTCAAATCCAGGTTTTCTGGCTCCAAATTGGAATAAAATAATCTGAGGGTGATGAAAATTTTGGCTTGTTTCTTTTTTTCCTCTTCTAGCATGAATGAGCAACAAAGTGTCGACACAAAGGTAGAATAAACCTGCTGTTACTTGTGAGACACTGACATGCCTGTGGGCCCCCAAACCTTCCCTTCTGCAGCAGCTCCATCCTCCTCACCTCTCGAGCTACACATTCCCACCACACTGGACACTGTGAGAGTAGACCACTGACTGCAGAAAAAAACCTCAATCGAAATGCACACACATTACCCAGGAACCACACCCTAGCATGCCCCCATATTTGTAGGGATTCATGGAGTATATTAAGCGTTTAACACTGACCTCATAGGGAGTTAGTGGTCACGCTGGACCATCTCCTTACAGGATAAATATAAAATCATACTGGACCAAGGAATAAGAAACCTGGAAATGAGAACTTGGGAAGGCAGGGCCTAAATTTGAGGGGGAGGGAAGGTGTTTACTTCTTATTGAATTCTCACGTATCCGCAAGGCAGGTACACCCTTTCTTAGAGAATGAAACAAAAGTTCTGCAAGAATTTTAAATATAGGCTGGGCGCGGTGGCTCACTCCTGTAATCCTAACACTCTGGGAGGCCGAGGCAGGTGGATTGTTTGAGCTCAGGAGTTCAAGACCAGCCTGAGCAAGAGCGAGACCCTGTCTCTACTAAAAATAGAAAGAAATTAATTGGACAACTAAAAATATATAGAAAAAAAATTAGCCGGGCATGGTGGCGCATGCCTGTAGTCCCAGCTACTCAGAAGGCTGAGGCAGAAGGATTGCTTGAGCCCAGGAGTTTGAGGTTGCTGTGAGCTAGGCTGACGCCATGGCACTCTAGCCCAGGCAACACAGTGAGACTGTGTCTCAAAAAAAAAAAAAGAATTTTAAATATAAAACTGGAAGGAATAGCTGATGGGTGTGCCCTGGACTCTGGTGGATACTAGGCTGCCTTCTGCAGTGAGAGATCACTAGCAGAGAGTTTGGGGAGCCCAACTGTCACCCACCTCCATCGTTTGAGGTCTGAGTAGACGTGCCCAGAAAAATAATTTGCCCAGGGTCCACCACTGGTTCCTTCAATCCACACTCCAGCCTCTAGCACACTCATACTTTTGTTTTCCAGTTATCCACCACTCCCTTTGCTCAATTATATCTAGTGCCCTATTGATGACCCATTGATTTTAACAGTGGCATTAGAACTTGGAACAAAATTCCCAGGATCCAAGCCAATCCCAAGTACTGGTACAGACTCCCTATATTACATGTATTTGAGGTATAGATGCTTGACTTACAATGGGGTTACTGTGTCCTGATAAACCCATAGTAAACTGAAAATATCTTAAGTAAAAAATGCATTTAATACACCTAACCTACCAAAAATCATAGCTTAGCCTAGCCTACCTTGAACATGCTCTGAACCCTTACATTAGCCTACAGTTAGATAAAATCATCAAACACAAAGCTTATTTTATAATAAAGTGTTAAATATCTCATATATTAAATGCTATACTGAAAGTGAAAAACAGAATGGTTATATAGTACTCAAAATACGGTTTTTACTAAATGCATATGGCTTTCACACCATTGTAAAGTCAAAAAATCGTAAGTCAAACTACTGTCTGTATTTATAAGGGCAGCCTTCTAAGCTACCCTCCCTACCTGCGGGCCTGCAACACCCAACCACCTTGTACACATCCACCAGCTGAATTTTCTAAAAGACCACTTTTACCATGTCTTTCTTCTGCATAAAAATAAATGCCTTCCATGGCACTTCCTTAAACACAACGATGTTTATTCACCTGATAATCCCCGTTCAACTACATGGCTCAGGTAAGGATCAATGCAGACTATGTGTGTGAGAACAACTTGAAGAATATAGTACATTACATTCATGTAGCATTTCAGAGATTTTGAAGTACTTCACGTATCTTAAGATTTATGTTACTTTAGTATACATACATTTTATTTCAATAAAGTGGGCTTTTAACTTCCAGGTCTTACTCTTTGATCAGCTGGCTGATATGAAATGTAAATAAAATTTCTTTCTTTCTTTTTTTTTTTTTAGAGACAGGGTCTTGCTCTGTCATCTAGGCTGGAGTGCAGTGGTGCAATCACAGTTCACTGCAACCTTAAACTGACGGGCTCAAGGGATCCTCCATCCTCAGCCTCCCAAGTAGTTGGGACTATAGGAACGTGCCACCACGCCCAGCTAATTTTTCTATTTTTTGTAGAGTCAGGGTCTCACAATGTTGCCAAAACTGGTCTCGAACTCCTGGCCTCAAGCAATCCTCCTGCCTCAGCCTCGAAAAGTGCTAGGATTACAGGCATGAGCCACCGTGCCCAGCCTGAAATATAAAATTTCATAGTGAAGTATATTAAGTATCATTACCATATCACATTAAATATAAATAAAGCAGAACAGTCATCTAGTTTTTCATCCCAAGAAGGCACAATAATAAGACTTTTGCCACAATTGGAACTCATTTGTACTGTGTATTGAGGAGGGCGGAACAAAGTTGTATGAAGCACAAAAGTTTGTAACTTCTTGAAATCGGCTAGATAAAAGTTGTTTATTTAACTGAAGGACTTTGAAATATGAAAAATATGTGGAGTGATTGCTTGCTTTTTATTTTTATAATGTCTAGAATATAAGTTCAGAAAAGGCAGTACTTCTAGATAAAAGACCAATGGAGCTCTGATCAAAAGCTGACGTTAGGTAAATTTTTATTTATGCAGTGCACTAAGAGCATGGCCTCTGCAGCCAGTGAGCCTACATTCAAATCTTATCTCTGCTACTTACAGGTTATATGGCCTTGGAGAAGTTACTTAACTTCTTTAGATCTCAGTTTCCTCATCTATAAAATGGGAATAATAATACTGCCTACCTCACAGGGTGGCTGTGAAGATTAAATGAATATTTGCAAAATACATACTTTGTATAGGGTCTGGCCCATAGTAAACATTTTATAAGAGGTGATGCCCATTATGATGATGATGATGATGATTAGTTGAGCGGGAAAGACATAATCAAATTTAGACACTGAGCCAAGAACTTGTCCAGGTTCTTCTATGTATCCTGGTTAAGCAATTTACCTCTGCAGGGCCGAATCCTTATTTGTAAAACCACTTCTATAATCATATGTAAAATAATTCTGTGATTATAACAGATCTGAAGATGGGCTCTATTATCAACTAATAAAGGTTTCAACTCCAATCCTTAGAATCCGGTCAATAATTGTTGCAGTCAATTGAGATTCATCCCATTGCAAGAGATGGAAAACACGAGTCAAACTGGCTGAAGACAAAAGGAACCTTCTCAGCTCATATAACTGAAAAGTCCAGGGGAAGCTCTGGCTTCAGGTTCAGCTTGATCAGGGCCTCAACCAGTGACATCTGGACTCAGTTTCTCTCCATCTCTTGACTCTGCCTTCTGCAGTTTTTGCTTTATTCTCAGGTTCTGCACATGGCTTTTTGTAGCTTCAGGCTCCCATCACAATTGCTGCAAACAGGCCCAGGCAAAAGGAATGTGTGAATCTCCCCCCACAACTCAGCTAAAGTTTCTTTAGCTCACAAATAGTCACAAGAGATATTTTTGAGATTATAGAAATGTTCTAAAACTAGATTGTTGTGATGGTTACTCTATATGTTTACTAAAAATCATTGGATTGTATCCTTCAAAGGGGTGAATTTTATGCTATGTAAATTATACCTTAACTCTTATGGGGTCACATGCCCATCTCTGAACCTACCACTGGGTTAGAGGAAATGTGATGCTCTGATTGGCCAGACCTGAATATCACACCCACTCCCCAAAGGCAGGGATAAAGTCAGTTCATCCAAAGAACAGTGACTGAGAGTCGGGGGAAAGGGTGGTTCCCCAGCTGAAAATCAGGTGAATGGCTGCTGCTTCTTAAAGCTTGAGAACTCTAGTTGACCTAGGACTAGTCCAGGCTCCCAGGACCTCTCTCTGAACTCACATCTGGGCTTGCCATAGGCCAAACCACTGATACATTTCTGTCTCGTTAGGCCTAACTTTTGTTTTTCCTGCTCTTCCCATGGAAGAGATCATAGCAAAGCAAAACATAATGAAGGCGGCATGAACCCCATGCTGGATTCTCATTCTTGGAAACATTGAGAGGAGCTACCCCCAGATAAATCCAGAATGTCTTTCTCTCCTAGCTCAAGCACATCATCACTGTCTGCTGTGCTGACTGAGCCTGGGTGCTTCTCAGTGTTTACTGGGGCTCTGTCACAGGCCACAGATGTGGGAACTGTCCTGTCACCTCTCTGTGCCCCACTCAGCAAGCCACCAGACCAGTGCTTCCTGAGAACAGACCAGGAACAAATTCTCCACTTTTTTTTTTTTTTTGTCATTTTATACCCTTTATCTCACCTCTCCTCTCTCTCTCAAACTTGATTCTCAATGCTTGTGACTGTGGGTTCAAAGGAGGGATGAGGTAATGGGTTAGAAGGAACTGTATCATTTAACTGATTTTCCAGGGCACGGGGAGAAACAGTGCTTGAGGCTCTTTTTGCTTTGCTGTAGAATGGCAAAATGACAACAAAAGCAGACATATCCGGAGTGATTCCAAAAGCAGAGGTGCTGTGATATAGCCATTGTTCTTTTAATCCTCACAACAACCCTGAGGAGTAGATAATCTTATCCACATTTTATATGTGAGAAAACTGGTTCAGAGAAGTTAGTTAAGGCCACACAGCTAGTCCGAAGGAGAGCAGGCTCTGTAAGGCGGTAACTTTGAACAACTAGCTGCTTCTCTGCTTCTAACAAATCTGGATGTCATCGGAGGCCCCCTCGGCCTCAGCCATGTCCTTGAAACCCTCTGGCTTCCAGTGGACAGGGAAGCAGCTGCTCCCAGCTCACCAGAGTACAAGCGGGAAGGAGCCACTGACCTGAATCTGTAAAGCTGAAGGCTTGACTGCTAGTGGTGCAAACTGACACCCCCCTGCTGCATGTGGGTGCAGAAGGATCTGTTTGGCCAGCACAATGTTGGTGGTAGTTGTTATTGTTGTTTTTAATGAACTTGAATGCCTTTTATGGGGCATCTTTTTTGTTTATAGCTCTGCTATTAATAGGTTTATCCAAGTTACTTCATACCTGTCTGTTAGCTGTCTGGCTCTGAAAGGCATTTGCCTTGTATCTCTAAAAGAACTAGTAGGTTGTCAGAAGCACTTGTCCAGCCTTCTTCTCCACCCTGTGGTGTCAGGAGGTCTGAGTGAAAAACAGGAAGAATACATTTTCTCATGTAACCAATGTGTGTGTTTGCCTGAGAAATTGTAAACTTAAATTTCATTGTAGATCAATGAGGCTTTTAGGGGTGGGGCCAGGGACCTAACCATGATTGCATATTATTATTTCCATCTAACTTAACCATCACATCATCCCTATATAGCACACAATTCTGTAATTCCCATTTACAGATGAGAAAACTAAGGCCCACAGAGGTGCCATAACTGGCCAATGGTAATAGAAATCAGACCCCAACTCCTCACTCTTACACTACTCACTGCCTGTGTTCTCAATCCTTCCTACTCGTTAGGATCACCTGGGGAGCTCTTCGAGCATTCAAGTATACCAATGTCTTAGTCAAACCAAAACCAATTAAATCTGAGTCTCTGGGGGGTGGGGCTGAGGCAGCAGTGGATTTTATTCTTGTTGGTTTTAGTGCCCCAGGCGCTTCAAATGCGGTGAGAATCCTCCACTACAATAGTCCCCCTTATCCATGCGGGACACATTCCAAGACCCCCAGTGGATACCTGAAACCATAGAGGTGCCCAACCCTACATACATTACGGTGTTTTCTATACATAGATACCTGTGATAGAGTTTAATTTATGTATTAGGCAAGTAAGAGATTAGCAACATTTACTACTAATAAAATAGAACATTCGTAATAATATGCCAGCATTACAACTCTTGCACTTTGGGGCCATTATTAAGTAAAATAAGGGTTCCTCGAACATAAGCACCACAATACCACAGTAGTCGAGATCATATTTGAGAGGGCTACTAAACAACTAACGGGCAGGTAGCATCGATAGTGCGGATACTCTGCACAAAAAGGTGATTCACATCCCTGGTTAGACGGGGCTGGATGTCCGAGATCTCATCATGTTACTCAGAATGGTGGGTAATTTAAAGCTTATGAGTTGTTTATTTCTGGAATTTTCCATTTAATATTTTTGGAACTTGCTTGGCCGCAGACAACTGGAACAGAAAGTGAAACTGTGGATAAGGAAAGACTACTGTATTTGAAGATCCAGGGATATAACTTCACACTTCAAGTGGGTGCTTTGTTAAGGTGGGTGATGCTTACATCCAATGACAGGCCAGCAGATGACTCTGGGCAGTTAAGCGTGTGTTTCCCCATCCACATCAATGGTGCAATAACATGAAGTAGTATTGTGTAATGCTCATGGCTGTGATGGTCGTAGCCGATTTCTGGAGACAGAGGACTTGGGTTTGAATCAGTGACTCTCTATGAGTTGTATAACTTTGGGCATGTTATTTAACCCCTTTGAGCCTCAGGGGTTAATAATGGACCCCACCTTGGAGGTTGTTTGAGGAGGCGAGTGAGGGCAAGCATGCACTGGGCTCAGCACAAAATCTGGCACGTTGTGAGCATTAGTTGCTGCCAGCTATTGATGGCAATTAGTATGCCTTCAAAGGCATACACCACATAGTTTGAAAGACAAATTCAAATTCTGAAAGGGTTTCTACCTCCTCACTTCTGATCACTAAGTGTTTAGGATTAATTAGCCTCTTCACTTGAAAACTGAGTTCATTTGCCTTGGTGCTTAAGCATCCAGGGTAATTGTCCTAGAGGTAGCCCAATTACTGTGTTGATACGTCTGCAAACAGGCAGTGGGGCTGGGGTATGGACCAAGCAATACAAAGGGAGCTCTAAGGGCTCTGACTCCGCAGGTGGTAGGGCCAAGCTAGGGGAACTGAGGCCCTGGAAAAAACTTTCAGTTCCTGATAAGGGAGAGGTCCAGAGGCTGAGGAGGAGGCTCAGAACAGAATGGGTGACGGAAGCCAATTTTTGGATCTGGGGAAGAAGTTGGGAGGTTGACAAGGATCCAAGCATGACCTTCCCCTCTCCCTTGGGCTTTTGTTTATAGTGTTACCACTTTACAACTCTGCTTTCCATTGACCTGAATATTCATCCTCTTAACCTCTACTCAAGCCTTGCCTACTCTTTGACCTTTTCTGGACCTCTCTAGGTAAAAGTTAGCAATGCCTCTTCTAAGCAGCTATAGGCTTTTTGCCTGCCATTGTTAGCTGCCTTTGTAGGAACATATTTAAAAGTAATTTTTAATTTATAGAAGATGGAGACCACATGTTATACTTCTATTCAACTCCACCTCCTCTTCCAGAAGAGGTTAACACAAGTGTTTGGCTTTTTTTTTTTTTTTTTTTAAGACAGGGTGTTACTCTGTTGCCCAAGCCGGAGTGCAATGGCACTCATCATAGTCTTGAATTCCTGGCCTCAAGCAATCCTCCTACTTTGGCCTCCCCAAGTGCTGGGATTACAGGCGTGAGCCACCCTTTTTGTCTCTTAATAGATAAAAGTGCATTATTTTCATATGCAACATCACAGAACTCAGAAATCAAAAAAGACTTAAGGATCTTCTAGACCAGGAGTGGCACATGTCATGTTGATCCACAGGCCCAATTCATCAGAGGTGTTTTATTTGGCCAGGCCAGCACTCTTTTGTTTTTTTTAAATACAGCTGGTGCCCAACTTACAATGGTTTGATTTATGATTTTTTTGACTTTATGATGGTGCAAAAGTGATACATATTCAGTACAAACTGTACTCTGAGTACCCATACAACCATTCTGCTTTTCACTTTCAGTACAGTATTCAATAAATTACATGAGATATTCAACACTTTGTTATGAAATAGGCTTTGTGTTCGATGATTTTGCCCACCTGTAGGTTAATGTAAGTATTCTGAGCACATTCAAGGTAGGCTAGGCCAAGGCATGATATTTGGTAGGTTAGGTGTATTAAATGCATTTCTGACTTAGATGGGTTTATTGGAACGTAGCAACCCCACTGTAAGCCAAGGGGCATCTGTGCCAAATGCGAATGCTTTAGGTGGGCTGTGCCCGTCCAGTCCATTGCAGTTTGGTCCACCTCCCAATGCCTTGCCATTTTATACAATTGATCTGCACAATCCCTGAAGGAATTTGAGTTTGTGAGCCCTAATTTGAGTCTAGCTCCCCCAATTCTTGGATCTTCCCCACAACATCTCTAATACATGGCTCTCACGGAACTTATGAGGAAGTATGTACCATTGGTGGAAAGCTCTAACATAGTTCTTCCTGAATGAAAATCCTAACTTAGAGTTGCCTGCTGAAATTAACCTGCTACATATTAACTACAGTAAATCCTTTTGGCAGCTCACTTTTTATGCTGAATGCTTTTCCCATTCCCAAGCATTCCATCGCAAGGTTGAGATAAGCTTTTTTAGATACATTTCCTAACCTGTTCTTTAGGAAGAAGGTATGTAATTTAGAACTGCATTTGACTGTGCTTCAGCTATGCTCATCTGAAAATGACCTTCTTGGTAAACATTCCCCTTCATTCTTGTAGAATAAGGGCTGCACATGTCTGTCCAACCTTTTGTACTTACGAGTGAGATTTCTCAGACATCTTGGAATAATCTTACACATCTGTCTGGCTCATCAGATTGTGAGTGATTTGAGAGTCTGGGATGCACCAGTACCCCAGAAGGCTGCAATCTGAGTATACGATAGATCTAAGTAGATCTTATCTCATGTTGCCCCATTAGGCCTAGATATTTTCACAGCTTCATGCTGTACAGAAGTTAGCTTGTGCCTGAATGCACAGGAATGCAACCCCAGCAATTATTTACCAGATGGAACGTGCTTTTTGTTTTGTTCTTTCTGTCTTAAGGGAACTCTGTCAAAGTTGCTGGTTCTAGTTTTGACGGAGCGGATTTTAAACCTGTTATAACCTGATGAAGGGGGAAAAATCCCCTATTTTTCTGTTTTCAGGACAAATAATCTCCATATGAAGGGCCCTCTGGAGAACTGGGTATATAATAAATCACTGTTAGCACCAATTATACTTACTGGGGCCCACTTATTATCTTGCAAGTAGAGACAGGAGAATATGGTATTGGCTTCTGAAAACAATATTGTCAAGAACTTCCTTGTAGGAGAGCCAGGGGTCAGGAAGACCCCAGGCTGGCGGTCTGGGAAAACAGGAGCTGCTCTAGTGGGAGAAATGGAAGACCATTTGAATGTTTCTCTTCTCTTTGAGCTATAGTCCTCACAAAAATAAAATATGTTCTTCTCTTATGTAGCTATTCATGTGTACTTTTAAAAAATATTGTCCTTTGCAAGTTGTATGAATCCATTGATCTTAATCAAGATGTGGTTTTCAAGTTAATGCCACCTAATAGCTGAATCACCTTCAGTGAGTCATCTAACTCCCTTAGCCTCTCATCCCCCATTTGGAAAATGTGGCTAATGGAAATGACCTAACATGGCTAAGTGCCTGGTATGGAGGTAAACAATAAAGAAGAATTCCTTCTCTTGTAAGAAAAAGAAGTCCAAAAGAAGAATAAGTCTACATAAAAATAATTTTAAATATCATAATTTTAAACAGCAAAATAACTAGATATGCCCTAAATGTTAAACAAAGGACTATTTAAATCAATGGTATACTAGAGATATTGCCCTTCCTCTATTAACAATTTCTACTCTCTCATTTTCCCCAATAAAGGTATAGAAAGTCAACCCAGAAAGGGCCATTGCATCCCATCTCTTTAATCACAATGATTGATACAGAATGAATACATGATCCAGTCCAGGTTAAAGTTCTTCCCTTAGATTATTTTCTGCTGAAAAGACTTTGTCTTTCCTTTTCGGTGGAGAGTTGTATGACTGATGCCCCATATTTGTAGATGACATGCCCCCCCTCCCCCCGCATCATGAGGGTAAGTCCGGAAGAAGATTGAGCAGGGAAGAACTATGGTGACATCAAGCCCCTGGTCCCCAGCACTTAGGCCTCCAGGGCTGCCTGGTTCTTGCTGATCAGTGAGTAGTCCCAATATTCTTCCATTAAATCCCCCCTTTCTTTATGCTAGTTGGGAGTATACTTTATGACTTTATGTTACTTGCAACTACAAGAGTTTTGTTTTGTTTTGTTTTTTGTTTTTGAGACAGGGTCTTGTTCTGTCACCCAGGCCAGAGTGCACTGGCACAATCAAGGCTCGCAGTGACCTTGAACTCAGCTCAAGCAATCCTCCTCAGCTGCTCCTGCCCGAGCAGCTGGGACCATAGGCATATGACACTATGCCTGGCTAATTTTTAAAAAAACATTTTGTAGAGTTTAATATTTTGAGAGTTTTTTAATATTTTGTTGAGTTGCCCACACTGGTCTTAAATTCCTGGCTTCAAGCAATCCTCTGGCCTCAGCCTCTCAAAATGCTGGGATTACATGCATGCGCCATCACGCCCAGCTAGAAGTTTTGATTAACAGTTTGTGCATCTATTTACATTGGTAATTAGGAAGACCATATAACAGCATGGAAAAAGCAATTTTGATGAATTTTACAAATAGCATGATATACAATTATGTGGATGATATGTGTTGCAGCTATTTAAAATAATCATGCATTTGCAAAACAAATGGAAAAGAAACATCTTTAAAATGCAATGGATGTCTAGTATGGTAGAGTTATGGGTGATTTGTTTTTTTCCTATAATGAGGTCAAAAATTTATGAAAGTGCATTCAGTTGTACAAAGTAAATGTGGCTCTTTTTTTTCTACAACTGATTTTACTCACTGGCTCCACATCCACTTTTATCATTAACTGTATCTTAGTCTTTTTGGATATGAAAGTGGTTTGGGTTTAAAGAGTTTGTTTTTTAAGATAAATGCCTAATTTCTTATTGTTTTGGGCCCTTTCGAAGATGGTTCCTTGATGTATTGGGTGGCAGGTGTGCAATCCTGTGGCAGTAGGAGAGAGTGACCTTCAGATTTGCATACCTTGGTCCTTATGCTGTGATCAGGGTTGGTACTGACATTTTTCGGCGATGGCTCTGGGTTCCTGGTTGACATGTACTATTAACATGTTTGTGGAGAAACTGTGGCTTTTTCTGGCTCAGAGTCAATGGTCTTCCCTTGTGACTTACTCCCAGCCTCCACCTGGACTCTTGGTCAAGGAGGCACAGGGGCACTCATGCAGATCCCATGCCTGATAACAATGCTGTGTGGTTTTTTGTTTTAGTTGTCAGATATCTTTTATTGAAATATTTTTCTTTGTAGTTCATAGCTAGCTGAGCATTACACTGCACTACTACTGATGTTATCTATGATGTCATGAAGATGGCACCCACCAACACTGCAGCCCACAAACTGGGCAGTTTCTGGGGTCGCTTTAATGGTTCTAGAGAGTTCTCTGGCTAAACATTGGTGCAGCATCTGTTGAACAATGTTGACAATCTCATCGAAAGTGGTATTTCCTCTGTACTTGGTGTTTTTCTGCTGCTTTCTGTCTCTGGTTCCTTGAGGGCTTTAATGATCAGGGCAGAGGCAGAAGGTACTACCTCAGTCTCAGCCTATCTGTTCTGAATGCCCAGTTTCATTGTAATCCTTTGAACTTTCCAGTCACCCGTTGCCTTGCAATATCATCATCAACATTTTATGGAGACAGACCCAGGGGGCTGATCTTGGAGGCCAGGGTAGACATGGCTGACTGGGTAGACTGACTTCTCCACCAGTGTATCTCAGGAATATGACTTTGATATCATTGGGGTTGAACTTGGGCAGCATGGCAGAGATGGCTGATATTGGATAAATCCAGATGCAGGATTCACACAAGGAAAGATGTACGTTGGTTTCCTCCAAGCCACAAGCCAAAAGGCCCATGCTGTTCTTTTATTCTTCTTCAGTGTCTAGGTTGGGGTTGGGGGTGGGGGTCCGTGCATGTGTGTCTGCAGGTTGGACGAGGGGTCCCTTTGCTGAGTTTCAAATTAAGAGTAGGACATAGGCTCCTTTTCTTCTTGGGATTCCTCTTCTCAATTTATCTACTACCTGTGATCTCAGCCTTGAATGGAGAAGCCAGGACACATAAAATTCACTTTTCTCCTCCGACTGCCATCTTTTCTTCCCCTGGCATTCCTTTGGTTTGGAAAGGAAAAACTTTGCATCTTTTCTGTGCTTCAGGGACTCCTCTTATGACAAACCTCAGCTCTCTCTACCAATGGCTTTAGAGTTCAGGTTCACTGTTCTGACCTTTGATGTGTTAATGGAAGCTACAGGAATTTAGAGAATCCTTTTTCTTTACCTGAAACCTCTGACTTTTACAGACAATCTTTCTAGGAACTCAAATTTCGAAGTCAAAAGCTAGACCTATTCTTTTTTTTTTTTCCTACTTGCATTATTGCTATAAAAATCTTAGACCTCCCTGAGGCATAATAGATACCTCAGGCTAACCAAGGGAAAAGTTATTGAAATAGGGGAAAAAACATTTAAATTACATTACCCTTATTACATTCTTTCAAACTTTCCATAATGTCCTTCACCTTCTTGCCTTTCACCCAAACTCTCTGTCAACACCTACTCAAATTGCAAAATGGAGTAGTGATAATAATGATTGTTTATTGAATACTTAGTGTCAGACAAATGTGCTTTTAAACTTCACAATAACCCTGTAGATTTTCACAGTCCCACTAAACAGATGAGAAGCTGGTGCTTAGTAAAGACCACTTGTACAAGGTAGCAGAGCTAATTTGGGGGAAACAAAACATTTAGAAAACTCATTTGCATATTGTTTGCTTTTTCTCACTGGATCAGAAGTCAGACATTTATTCAAATGTCTTTAAAACACAATTAGAAAAAAATCCATTAAGTAAGATAATGTTGATGTTTAATACATTGCTCAATGAATGGCAACTGTTACTGTTTAATGTTATTTTTACTGATGACCAGGAAGGTAAGTATCTTAGTTTGCACAGAATAGCGTCCATCATTGCCAAAACCTTGGTATAGTTTGATATTTCAACAGCTGAGAAGGAAAGTAGGTGAGGTGCTTTGGGAAGACAGGAGATCCTGGTTGAGGTGGAAACACAGGGTTGGGTTTCCCCTTTTCTTTCAGATAGGAATCGAGGAGACCTGGGATCTTGCTCAGGCTAGGCAAATACTCGGAAGAGGCCATTTAAGGTCCTCTCTATGGTTTAGTTTCCTTACCCATAAAATGAGC